>APFE030403673.1:475-57619 GCA_000404065.3 Pinus taeda
GAAAAAACATGACTATGTCAGGACATGACTCCCATGGCATTCATTTTGAAGCTTCTATGATCTGAGATATTGGTAAATCATAGGAGCTCAACTATTTTAATATATAGCTCATGGAAAAACATGATTTCTTAGTTGTAGAACAATTTATAGTTTGTGAGAACTAGGCTTCATTTTTAATTAAAAAAAGTGACAAGAAAATCTAAATCAAATATCATATAATGATTTACATAATATTTGTACTTTAAGATAGGTTAGTTGCATCACCTGCCTCATATAATGTTGGATGTGTACCACTAATGCATGTTTACACATTCACTACATAATTATAATCTAAGAGCCTACTAAACAAAAAATGTTGACATATAGATGAAAAATTTAAATTATAAAATTTAGTTGGAAGATGAAAACATGAGCTTCCAAAGACGTGGCCTGAATTTATACATCAAAGTATAACCTGTCATTGATTCACCTGACAAGTAGAAAATAGTATGATATGCCTTGTACATAACTTTTTTTTCACCTTTCTTATTGACCAAACTTGTTATACATGGGATGTGAATCCTAATTAGCCAAAGGACCAAACTGATCAAATTGGGTTCTTCCGTAAGGTAGCCACTGATATTAGTTCTTCAATCCAACAATTTGTTATATGAAATTGTGCATGTCTTAATTCTAATTCACTAGTAGAACTCTTTTGTGTTGTCCTTATTTGGAAAGATTCAAAAATTCCAAGGGCATTATTCATAGAAATTTCCACATCCTCTTCTTTCATTAGAGCTCGAAGCTCTCAGCATATCCAGAATTGCAACCAACAACTACTTGTCATATTCTCATGTAGTAGACCTAATGGTGATCAATCTTTGGTAGTAAGGTTGGATGAGTGGAGAGGCTATGGGATTGGAAGCCTGAGATGCAAAGCAATGGCATGGACTTTGTCAGGTTGGAGTGGGGCTTTGTCAAGCTTATAATTGAGAAAAGACCTTAGCATGGAACAAAACCCCATCTTCAAGTAAATTCACAACAAGACTGGTATACAATACATGTAAGAAGTAGATGCAAGAGAATCAACATCATGGCACTAGAGGGTCTAAAAATTAAAATCCCAATGAATTCTATAATATTCATGTGGTTAGCATTGTTAAATAAATCCTTTACCTCGTAGGAATTTTGAAAAAAGGCCCAATAAGGACCAACTAACTATACTATTTGTATGTGTGAAGTGGAACAATTGACCATCTTCTGGTACAATTTACTTTCTCAAAATAGGTTTGGAAGATTATTCTTCCATTAATAGGTGGACATGGTCACTTTGGTAAGGATAATCCTTGCTGGATTGTATGAGGTCTAGAATCGAAGCAATGTCTCTCAAATCACATATATCATTGTGTCTAAATGCCCCAAGATCCATTTGGTTAGCGAGAAATGCTAGAATATTGGATAAGGAAATACCTCCATTTTATGTCCAAGAAAAAATCAAATTTATCTATCATGGAAACAGGTCTAAGGTAGAGAAAAACCCAAAGACAAGTATGGAATCTGGAGATTGATAAATCTCCCCCATGGGCCTTTCTTAGTGGAACATGTCAAGGAATTCCTGGAAACTGTGGGGCTAGAAGGGATATATACATAAATGAAATTCATAATATTGCATTTAATGAAGGCCTTGGTTTAGGTACAAATGATGTGACAAAGGAGGCTTTGGGCAAGGTACAAACAATGTGGCAGAGAGGAAGAGTTTGGAAATTTTACTGAAGCTAGCAATAGAGAAAGACATCTCTAAAATTTAGATCCTAGATAAAATGAAAGTGGTTATAGACTGGGTTAATGGATTTACTGGGATACAACAATTTAGGTTTTATACCTTTGTTTGATCAAGTCAGGCTGACTTAACATATCTTCAAAGACATTCTTACTCCCATATCTCGAGGGAGAACAATATGGAAGTAGACACTTTATCAAAACAAGTTCTAAATTCAGAACGGATATGGGAGATACTGGAAGAACAAGCTAGTCTGCGATTGTGTGTCACAAGAATAGCCTTGCATCCTATTCAACTCTAGTTCTATTTTCTATTTCTGAGACATAATTCAAGAATCCCGATGAGTTCTCTATTTAACAAGCCAAAATTCTTCGTAAAGACTCTTACTGTCCTTTCTTATATAGATTTATTTTTCTTTTTATCATTTCTAATATAGGGTTCTAGCTTGCTTATATTTTTTGAAGGTTTTAAGATAGTTTTTTAAATGCCTTTCTCTAATTTTGATAAAGAGAGAATAATATGAGGGTATCCAATGCTTGTATAGTATGTAATTTTTTTTTTAGAAGGAAATACTTCCATTTAATGTCCATGAACAAATGAAATTCCTCTAACATGGAAGCATGTGTAAGGAAAGTATAGACTCTGGAGATTGAGAAATGTCACCCATGGGGATTTTTTGGTGGAAGTTTAAGAGGAACTCCTAGAAACTGTGGGGTTGGAAGCGATATATACATAAATAAAATTCATAACATCACATTCAAAGAAGGCCTTGGGTTAGGTACAAACGATGCGGTAGTGAAGGCTTTATGTTAGGTACAAACAATATGGCAGAGTGGAAGGATTTGGAAATTTTACTGAAGCTAGCAATAGAGAAAGACATCTCTGAAATTTAGGTCCAAGATAAAACCAAATTCGTTATAGATTGGGTGAATGGATTTATTGACATACAAAAGTTTAGGTTTGAGACCATTATTTCATCAAGTCAAGTTGACAAAATATCTCTTCAATGAAATTTCTTAATCCCTATCTTGAGGTAGAACAATGTGCAAGCATAAAATTTATCAAAACAAGTTCTAAATGTAGAAGGGATATGGAAGATCAGGAAGAACATGTTAGTGTATTATTCTTAGCCACAAGAAGACCCCTGCATCCCATTCAACTCTCATTTTGTTTTTTATTTCTCAGTCATAATTCAAGCATGCTCATGAGATATTTATTTAAGAAGACGGAATTCTTCATAGAGACTATTATTTTTCTTTCCAATATAAATTTGTTTTCCTAATTATCATTCGTAATATTGGGTCTAGGCTAGCTTATTTTTCTTGAAGGGTTTAAGATAGTTTTTTAAATTCCTCTCTCTGATTTTGATAAACGGGGAATAATACTAAGGTATCCAATTCCTCTATATTATGTAAACTTTTTTTGAGAAGGAAATACCTCCAGTTCATGTCCAAGAACAAATAAAATTCCTCTATCATGGAAACAGGGGCAAGGCTAAGACAAACCCAAAGGCATGTATGAAATCTGGAGATTGATAAATGTCACCCATGGGCCTTTTTTGGTGGAACCTATCATGGAACTCCTGGGAACTATAGGTATGGAAGGGATATATACATAAATGAAATTCATAACATCACATTCAAAAAAGCTCTTGGGTTAGGTACAAATGATGTGACAGTGAATGCTTTGGGTTAGGTACAAACAATGTGGCAGAGTGGAATGCTTTGAAAATTTTACGAAAGCTAGGAATGGACAAAGACATCTCTAAAATTTAGATCTTAGATAAAAAACCAAATTGGTCATAGACTGGGTTAATGGATTGACTGGCATAAAAACACTTCGATTTGATACCTTTGCTTGATCAAGTCAAGTTGACAGAACATACCTTCAATGACATTTCTTACTCCCATATCTTGAGGGAGAACAATATGGAAGCAAACAGTATATCAAAAAAAGGTCCTAAATGTAGAAGATATATGGGAGATACTAGAAGAACATGTTAGTGTACTATTGTTAGTCACAAGAAGATCCCTACATCCCATTCAACTTTGGTTCTATTTTCTATTTCTTAGACACAATTCAAGAATGTTGATGACTTCTTTATTTAAGAACCCATAATGCCTTGTAAAGGTTGTTATTGGTCTTTCATGTACATATTTATTTTTATTTTTATCATTTGTAATATTAGGTCTAGGATTGCTTATATTTTTGAAGGTTTTAAGATATTTTTTTTAAATGAATCTCTCTAATTTTGATAAACAAAGAATAATATCAAGGTATCCAATGCCCCTATAGTATGTAAACTTTTTTCTACTAAAATAAAAGTTTCATAAACAATGAAAAACCTCAAGAGTATATTAAAATGATCAAAGGATGAAAACGTTTCCATCCTATAGTTCACCAAAACCACAAGAAGAGTGGGTGGGTAGGTTTAACTACAATTCAAAGGAGGCCAAAATTTCATTGATCAAATCCATAGGAACTCAGTGCAACCCTTGCACAATTCCAAAATAATGAAGTTCTAAGTCTTTGCACAGATTTATTATTTCAGAATTCCAACAACAATTGGAGTTATGAAAACCATCAACAGAAATGTCCAGTGAGAGGACAAGATGCCACACTTTCACAAAAATCAACTTAATATTGGAATTGAAAAATTCAAATGCATTCATATACATATTTTGCAATGGATGTCAACCCATTCAATGGATTTTCAACATCAATTTATTTCCTGACATTAAATTATATACAAGCCAATTTTCCCTCTAATGCATATCTATTGGATGATCATTTTTGCATATCCATTGCTATGATCAACAAACATCAGAAGAAAAATATATTGAATTCTCCAACCACAGCTTCTCCAACACAACTCATAGGGATATTATACATCATTAAGTTCAAGTTTTATAATTACAAGTTTATCCCAAAGATCACAAATCAACTATCCTCTTTGAGTTCAACTCACATTTCCAATACTCATATGTCTAACTGGAACACTAGGCATCCTTTGAAGGTTTTCCTACTGGCCTTCTAATATAGATGTTTCTCTTTCTATATGATATTATTTTATCTAATAATTCCTAGCTATGAAATCATTCCCTTCCCCACATTAAGTCTTTTCTTCAGGCTCTTGTGCCCATTTCATGTACACGAATATTTCAACTGATTCACAATGTTTATGAGATTCACCTAATCCCTTTCATTACCTTTTTCTTTGCGATACCAACACCAACAACTTGTGATTTCTACTCCCATTACAGTAGGGTAAATTCTATATACGAAACCCCCTTCTTGAATTCAAAAATGAATTCATCTGCTATCTCTGTTTGTAATAAATATTCCTCATGCCTGTAACTTACTATGGTTGTTATTATAGTTCTTACAGTGAACTACAAGATCTGAATCATAACCCATTTCTACTTGACTATCATTCATGGAGATGAAGACATAGGTAAACTGAAGGTAGAACATTATACAAAATCCCAATATTTGCTAAGATTGAAAGTAAATTAGATGTCAAAAATTACTAGCTTATTGCTTTGTCTGATGATTAGAAATCATCATTTGTTGGTTATCGTATTTGCCATATGCTACTCACTCTTCTCTCTCTATTATGTGGGGGGTTATCACAACCCTCTTTGATCTCACTAATTTTATCTATCAAAGATTAGTTCAACTCGTCAATAGCTCAATTTCTCCTTTATTGAAACTATCCTATTTTTCTAGTACTCACCTTGTGAATGGAGGTTGATGTTTTCTAGGATTTCTACTACCCTCAGCTGCTCCTTCAGTTACCCCATTCACCTAGATAGCATTGTATTAGCTTCCTCCAATTTTTTGGCCTTCTATTTGCATTATGAGATGTCAGATTGCACCCACCCAACTTCTTTGTCTGTAGATGAGAAATTGGGGCAGTGGTTGCTTATTCTGGGGCACTTGGGAGACTACAAGATATTACTGAGGCTGGTAATATTTGAGGATGTTTCTATTGACCTTGCTACCTCTGTGAGTTTTTTTCTTTGGAATCTTAGGAATCTCACCAAAGGATATGAAGTGATTTCCTTCTTTCCCATGATTGTCTAACTTATCTTTTTTCAGTATGTTCCTTGTTTTCTAGGGCGTGTGTCGAACATGTGTTTGGTAGGTGTCCTATGAACAGAACATGTGCCAAACATGTTAGACATGTATCCTCATGTATTGGTGTTCAACACTAGGATACAAGGTATAATGTCTATTTGGAGGTGTCCTATTACTTAGTTAGTAAGTAAAACACACAAATTTATTTTTCAAAGTACATTTGGCCTCTTAGCTTAAGTTCTCCTTGATAAAAGGTCATTTATTGCTTCCATTGTAACCATAGTGCCGATGAATAGGGTTTTGACCATGTCAAGTGGTTTTCAGGCTCATTTAAATAAGGATGTTCTCCAATTCTATTTTTTAAAAGCTTCAAATGATAACAGGTGGAATTGGAGGTATTGTTTTATCATAACATTGCTTTGTTGAACTTAACTTCAAAAGTTCAAATTTGTTGTCTCACAATTAGTAAAATTTAGAATACATGCTTTATGTACTTTGTGTAATGGGGAAAACGACAAGTAGTTTGTCACTTTGAATGACTTGAGTGCTTGAGTTATCATAGTTCTCCTTCACCATTTATTCAATCTTTATCAAACATTGTTGCTTACAATACTCATAAGCCGTAGAAGCTTTCTTCAGGGGCTCCTTCCATGTAGGTTTCCCACAAATACAAATATTCGTCAATTAGGGGAATGCTATATTGATATTCAATGGATTTCCTTTTTCCACGAGGATTTTGTGGTTGAATGGAACAACATGAAATGGTTGCAACTCTTTTAATATTTCTTAGAATAATTGCGATGGACCGAAATTAGAAATGGCATTAATGCTTTGCTACAAGTGGCATTGACGTTACCTCAATTTTCTTTACAAGTAGAGAAAAAATGAAGCCACAAGAAAAGTTTCTAGTTTATATAGCCAAAACCTGTAGAGCTAGAAAGTTGACCTTTTAAGGTTATATCTTCCTTAATATTACTTAAAATTGCTATTATGATCCCAATCTAAAAATGACATCAAAACTTTTCTTTAGATGATAGTGGTGTGATTTCAATCAGGCTCATAAGAAAAAATGAAGGCTAAAGTCATGCCACAATATAATAATCCATTGATCTCATTTTTTTGGCTATGGTTTTGAGGTGACAAATTAAAATGGTTGTAACTTTCTCAATATGACTCATAATTGCAATTATACCCCATTTTGGAAATGGTAATACAACTGCACTTCTGATGGCATTTTGCGCAACTGCAGTATGGCTTCCAAGCAAGGATTATTTCACATGACCCAAATTTCTTCTTTGATACTACTTGTTAAGATCGATAGTGCATAATAATAACTAGAATATAAGGAACACACAATTGGAAATCAACGGATTTATATTTTCCATACTAATCAACTGAGGGAAATCTCTCCCAACCACTTAAATGGGATGACCTCCAATATGAGTTCGAAAGAATGATAGATAAACATTCTTTGATTACATGACGAGTACTCCATCACTAGTTACAACCACTCTAGCTATCGCTACACTAATCCATGATTAGTGGACCTTATGTAATGAACATAGTGATTTTTATTTGTTAATTATCATAGTAGGCTTTTATTAATGAGTATGCCACTTTACATTAGTTAACCACAATAACTCTTTAAATTTAACTCTAATTGACATTTAGGCCATTATTACATTACTAGAGAGGGTCATGATGATAATTGCGTCTTTCTCTAGTGCTAGAGTGACGTTGATACAAGGGATTTTTGTTATTATAGAAGATATTATGTTTGGCATAATAGTTGTGGATTATTTGGATTTACACAATTTACTAATATTATAATAAGGAAATGTAGTTCATCATAATGATATGGTAAGGATGCTATTACAATGTGCCTCCCTGTGGGCTTTTAAACTGAAATTCAATTTGAGTGGTTAGCTAAAGTTTAATGTGACCAACTAACTAGTCTTGTGGTTACTTAATACATTATTTTTATTATTTGGGCATAATTTCTAGGCTCTTGATGTTAGTGATATATCTCATCCCGCGACCTTCTTTTCACTATTTTTTCAAAAATTGATGTGACATTTAGGTGTGTGTCATCAATCCATCCTTATATCTTCCCTCTGCTTTTATCTCTTTCCCAATATTATTCTAGAATCCTTGTACTAGTATATGCATGAGGCAAGCATCCATATTATCATTTCTTTGTTATTTCTTATTTCTTTTAACAAGGATATGTTATGGTTTCTCTCCACTACCTTGCAATGACATTGTTTTTTTTTACTGAATTATACTTGAATTTCAAGGATAATAATTTAGATTTATATATTTATTTTAACACCAAATTCACATCATGGTAAAAATATGAATATCCCATTAAGTATGACCTAAATATGGTTCAAATAATCTCAACCTTAGCCTAGGCATGTGGTAGAGTAATTTTTATGTTGTGAAGTTCTATTAGAGGCACTATTTATTTGTTTGTTTTAGTTAGAGAAATGGTTTTCACTTGGTTTTCTGTGAATTTGAATTTATCATTTGTAGCATGTTGAAAAATGGGAGAGAATAATGTATGCCATTTATATTGCAAAAATTGATGTTGAATGAAATGAGACAGAGTTTAACCAAGCTATAATCTGCTTTGGTAAAGGGAGAGGAACATCTTAAAAACTACCTAGTAATACACCATATACAGAGTTTGAACACAAGTAATATATAGATTTTTCTTTTGTAGATATATTATTTTTTCTACCAAATATATGACAAGAAGAAAAATGTTGATAATGTAGGAATTGTTTGAGGACCCCATTAAGGTCTATTTTTCTGATGTCCTACTTGATTGATACCTTCTAATGACATGAAGGCTTTAAATATGAATTAATATGTTCTTGGAACAAATTAGGTTCAAAATTTATAGATATAAAATATAAAAAAAAAAAATGTCAATGCCTTCATTCGATTGTTACTTGACTCTGGTGTGGGAAGCTAACAAGAAATGTGATTGGGAAAAGAATGGGGAGACAATGCAAGGCATATTTTGGATATGACTCATTTGTTGTTTGATATCCTTTATTTGCCTAATCCATCGACTTTGGAAATGCTTCTAGTAGAGATTCCTATGATTTTAATGTTGTGATTCTTTCACCTCATGGTTATTTTGAGCAACCAAATGTTTTAGGAATGTTAGACAAGACATTGGTGGATACATAAATAATTTTTTTTATAATTGTGATGTTCATTCTATGATATCCTCTCTTTACTATTTGATTTTATATTGAACATTAATTTTGATTTTGGTTTTCCTTTAACTATGGAATTGAAAATACTTGGTATCATGTCCATTTAAAAAACGTTCAAAAGTTAAATATAGTATTACATGATATTAATTGAAATCCTTTTAGTTGTTTTGTGTTAAAATAATTACAATTATTTTTTTTTAATTTCATGTTGTTATTTGAGCACAGGTTGTCTATATACTTGACGAAGTTAATGTGTTAGAGAACGAAATGTTGTGAATAAAATGGCAAGCATTAGACACCACACTTAAGATTATTTGTTTTAACAAGTTATCAACAACCTAAGCTTTTTAACATGTAACTTGGTTGGCATGATTGTGTCTAAGTTTCTCTGAAGGTTGAATATTAAGTTACTAATGTGTTATTTTCTATGGTGACATTTTATTTGTTTTGTTTATATAGGTCATCTTGCCACATAGTGGCCACTATTTCCCAACTGAAGAAAACTTGTTCGATTTCCTTGCTTTATGGGGGAAAATGGCACTGGCATTGTTGATGTCGATGTATATGTCATATAAATATTTTGTAGTCTAGTTTAGTTTGTATTCAAGTATTCATCATCTTTGATTCCTTATACTTTTCATTGTATCTTCTTTTTTTTCTAGGAGAGAAACTCAATATTGATGGTAAGAAGCAGGAATTTAAGAAAGAGGATGAAATTCACACTAAAGTGACAAATGCAAAAAGAGGGAGAGAGAAAAGAGCTAGTTTAGTGATACCATTAGAACCAATATCTGCATAAAACATACACATAAAGATTTATGGTCAAGTATTTAGTGTTGGCGAATTGACTTGCAATGTCGTGGTAAGACAATGATAATGTCTTGAAGTGATAAAATAGTATTTCATGTGTAAATTGTAGTCCAACTAAGATTAAGTTGGAAACTCATATTGTAATAATTGAAATTTTACATAATAAGATTTATTTGGTAGAAATTATTTATATTTTCACTTTATATTATTTAGTATTGTAATTAATATATGTAAGTTTGTGTTTTCATATTAGATCAATGCATACATTGTATGACATTTTTTTTAATTTAGTCGCAAAATTATACTTATTAATTTATATGGATTAATGATGAACAAAAATAAAATGAATATATGACTAAATTAGTCATTTATAATTATTATTAACAAAATTTAATGAAACGAATAAAAAATACTAAATCGGTCATTAGTTTATTTATTTTCATCACGTGTTTAATGGATTTTAGAAGTTACAACAAGGATTTGGCCAGTGGCCAGAATTCTCAGCTTGTAAAGTGCCTTAAACTCTGTGGACTCTAGCACAGGTCAGCTGGAAATAGTCCATGGACGTGGGCATGCAGGCTTGTGGGAGTGTCCAAATCTCTTTAGATGTTGGCATGCCCATAGCATGGGAGGCTAGAGTGTCCAAAGGTTTAATATCTTAAAAACTCAATGGTACCTAGGGGCATGATACCTGTGTGGTTGGGATGGATCTTGGGGGTATTGTTGCTGATGTGGAAGGTATATTTGATGGATTTCTATCAATTCCACTTTCTTAAGGATACCTAGGAGCTTGAATCATATCATAGCAGTCTCTCATCACATGTTTACCCCAGTTGGCAAGTTACTTTGGTAGATGAGGGAGGAAGGAGGTTACAGAGTTGTATTGGAGTGTGGTTGCACTCTCCTTGGGTAAATGTGTTTGCCATGCATACATGTCAGTTGCATATGTGTTCAATATGTTTGTAGATTATGTTCTTGTTTTGTATGCCTGGTGGTGGTCATGTTGGAAGTTTTGTCGCCATGTGGAAGTTGATGGTGTTATTGTTGGACGTGATTGTCAGCCATGCATGTTAGTTATGCATTTTTTATGAATTTCAATGTCTATATGTTGTTAGGCATGCATTTTCACAGTAAATTTTTTCATGCATGAGGCCATTGTATGCAATTAAGTAATCATGATGCCATTGGTATGTTATGATTCTAATGTGTTGGTTGAGATAGAGTAGGAGATACAGATCACCATAATGAGGTTGCGTCATTAGAATTTGGGTTAAGAGTAGAACATCATATAGGTATTGTAAATTTTTCATGAAGGTATGTAAGCGAATGGGCTGTTATATGCATTAGGGTTATATACATTAGGTAAATGTACATGCTATTTATTTTATGGTTACATACATGATCGATGTTATTTGACTAGTATAGTCACATGCACATTGTTAGATAGTCATGAATGATGGTAAGTTGTGGTTGTATGCATTGCTATTGTTGTTTTATGTTAGATAACATTATGATTAGGTTATATGTTGTTGATGAAGATGATATATAACTTGTTGTTGTTATATGCAAGTAACTTGATGATTAGGGTTATTACATTAAGATCTTAATGTTATATGTATCATACTAAGTTGGATTGGTCTATGCAAATGGTTAGGGTTATGACATTTGGGTATGAGTTAATATGATGTGATATTATGTCATACTCATCTAGACTCACAATGCATATGTAATTATTATGTGTGAATGATAATTGTTTATGAGTTTATGATGTGAAATTTTTAGCTAGTGACTATTTTGGATATCATGACCTTATTTATGTTTGATATGATATGTTGTGAAGTTATATTGTGCTAATCTAGCTTGATTTTTCTAACAAAATATCCTCTCCTGAGATACATTAAGGTATGAGTTTTCTTATGTCATGTATTTGGTTCTTGATTATATGATTATGTCTTTTATGTGGGGTTTGAGTGTTGGTGTCTATTATGTCATTTATTATGTTGTTTATATGTTTTTTAATGTTTGATTAATCGAATGACATGAGAATATGTCTGTAATATTTCATGAAGGAATGATCTTGTTTTAAGATTATTGTGCAAACACATATGTGTTGAGGCAGTTGATATGTACTTGACTGTAGTAGGTGACAATTATAGCATTATTTCTAATGACTATGAGTTGACTATGGATTATAACATGATTGTTAGTCTTAGTAAAGGTTGATTTCAAATTGATAGATATGATTGTCTTGATACTTGGAACATGTGGTTGACATGCATAAATAGTTGCAGGAAATATGCTTGGTATTAGCGTGACAAGGTAACAATTGATGTGTTTATATAACTAACAGTTGGGTGATGTGACAATACATAGTTGTAGGTTTTAACCCCGTACAGAAATTACCTGCATACGAATTCTAAATCACAGAAAAATAAAACATGCGAGAGCATAACCCATAAAACACATATACACAGATATTTTCCACTGGATCTCAAAACCGAGACTACCAGCTTGATTTTTCATTATATTCCTTTCAATGTTACAATACATATTTATACATGTCGAAGCATCGAACACCATGGACCGAAAACCATCGCGTCCAAAACCATGGACTGAAAACCATAGGTAGGTTCGCCCAACCTAATATAGGGTCCAAAAAATTTTTTCTCGGGCCGCTGCCCCGAACCCCGTAGAGGGGGGCTACCCGTCGCCCTCAAACCCCCCGGACAGGGGGGGCTGCCACCCCCCCTGTGACCCCCCCGTTGCACAATCGATGCAACGAAGAGGGGGGCTTCGCCCCCCCTCTAACCCCCTGGTTCACTACGTAGGTTAGTCATGGAAAGAATATAACACAACCCAACACTCAAGGTACTACAGTAAAATTGCGTGGTGTGAAAGAGATACTTGGTGTCAAACACCACACAAAATCTTTCAGTCAAAGGCCATTGATGTAAACCTGACGCCGAAAGTGAAAAACTTGCCATTAAGGCATGGAAGCTTCAAAGTACTGAAAGGGTTGTTCCTAAGTCGACTTCTTGGATAATGAGCTGTCGTCAATAAGAAGTAACCCGTCATAGGAGGGCCTTAATGAATCCCACGTCTACGACATGGAATGGAGCAAATGATTTTGGAGGTGAAAGCAATCTGATGATACAGGATTCAGGGTGGCAGTCATGAAAGGACAGAGTGTGAATGTATTGTAGTGGATGAGACAGAAAATGGGTTGGTGAATTCTCTAATTGACTTCTCTTGAACATATCGGCGACACTGAAATGGATTGGTAGCATTAAACCCAAAGATGGATGGTACGGTGGAACGATAGTAATATGACTGGTGAACAGAATAACCCAACCCGACTCTATCATGGTGATGGAGTGAAAGTGTCATGTTCAAGAGCGACACGCTACCAATAAAGTTTCTTCAAGTTTTCTTCCCAATTTTTCCCTAGTCATTGCTGTCCCGTACCTCTTTATTTTTTTCAAGCTTGAGGAGGATAAAATATGCTTGTTCTATAATTTTCCCTTCAGGGAAACCTGTCACTATGTTTTAATGAGCCTAGCGACAGTGAAACTCGTTCTTGTCGGCATGGACAAGTTTGTCACTATTGGTTTTAACGAGTTTAACGACAAAGAAAACTCGATCCTTTTTCATTTTTAGAGAGTCTGAAAAGGGACGGAAAGAAAACTCTGGTAATCCCTTTTCGTCATATAATACCTTAAGTCCGAAAAAGTATAAAATAATACGGAAGGGATGAATTTTCAATAGTTTTAACGAGCCGAACAAGACAAGCGCTCAATTTTTTTGTGTAATAATCCCTCAAGTCCAAAAAGATTAAAATCTAGAAGAGGGATAGCACTCTCGGTAGCTTTAACGAGCTGTAGAGGCCAACTGCTCAGGAATATTTTCATATTTTACGAGTCAGGTGAAAAGAGCTTAAAGGAGACTTGTCTTTGAGGAATGAGTTATATATTCGGGTAGCTTCTAATTCCAGATAAGCTTTGGAAATTTTCTAATCACGGCAGTGTCACAAGGATGGCTAACTAAATCACTCTTCGCAACTATTCCTCAAAAGGGTAAACAATGAAATGGAGGTGCATGATCAGTAAAAACAGAGTGGAGGTGATGGCAGGAACACGACTAGGGCTCAAAAGCTGATGATAATGCATTCTCAATCGTTATTTACCAGAGGTTGGTTCATTTTTTAGTGAGCTTAAACTCTAGGGGAACATTTGCTCATTGCTTCGGTTTAATTTTTAACGAGCTTGAACTTTGCATAAGAAATTGCTTGTGCCAGTTGTATAATAAGGATGTCTTATCGATAGGTTCAATTTTTAAGGAGCTTGCACCATTCGAAACTTTGCTCTGCTCCTTCTCGCATGCAAGCTAGGAGCGACCAACTACTGTCCTAGGGGTTAGTTAACTACTGAGGTTAGGTAGGAAAACTTTTTCCTTTACTTTGCTGGTGGCATACGGCCCCTGCAAAGGCGAACAGTCACTTTGAACACTCACCTAACTTAAGTAGTTGAAGTTAGTGGAACTATAGAGTTGGCGTTACGCTGGTCATTTTTCACTTGCGTGTAAAAAGGTTTGCATGCCCCTAGGTATATAAAAGTAGAGTTTCCAGGTTACCCTTCAACTTGCAGACAAAACATTTGTTCTGTCAAGAAAAGCCTACCTTTTCTAGGTTACCCTTCAATTTACAGACAAAACATTTGTTCTATCGGGAAAGGCCTACCTTTTAAAGGAGGTATCCTATTCCAGTCCAACCCCATTTTCCTAAATGAATGGGTGTGTCAGACCAATCATATTCCTATGCGGAAACTTACCCTACAGCTGAAGTTTTCTTGCTGAAGCAAACCAAGGTGCATGCTCCCTGGGTTTCAGTCATGTCCACTGAATTACTCACGTTCTTCAGGTGGACAGACTTGAGATTGATGAGACATTCCTTGCGTGAAAAGACAAGTTAGGGATGGAATTTGACTATTAGCTATGTGTGAGCCGGGGAATGAAAGATGGTCTACAAGCTGGACCATTCAGCCTTCATGCGGAAAACACATTACTCCAAAGAGCGAGGAGACGATGGCTCCCATGCTATAAATATAGTCATGCCCAAGGAGTATATGATAATCTAAAGTTCCTTGGACTACCATTACATTAATATATACGGTTTTCCCTCTCAAAGTTATAGGAAAACTCAGAAGGATCCCTAACAGTCGACTAGTTCCTTTATTGAAGCATATTAGATTTCGCATCTTAGGCAGAAGTGATGGCGAACCAAACGCTTTCCAAGCAGTTGATAAAAGGATACTCACAGAAGCCCCTTCATCTATGATGGTATTGATCATGACCATTCTCTAAGCTTGTACAATGATTTGAAATGGTACATTAGATAGTAAACAGGGTCTGCCTAGTAGATTCCAATCAAAGGAAATGATTAGGTTGCTCAGAGGTGGAACCAAATAAATAGCCAGATATGACCCCGACGAACTTCCTTCCTATGGTAAAGGAACGGGTCGATTGCCCCCATGTTCATTGGAGTCTGTGTTTATAAAAAGAATTTGAACGGTGTCATTCTCATTCTCTTCAGTGACTGTATCATCTGAAGATGAGCCTTCTGGAGACAAGACCGGGTCAACTGCTACCTCAACTTTTTGACTTTTGTCTGGTGTGAACTCAGAGTGTTTATCTTCAATGATAGATGCTTTGACCAACCACAACGGTGTGTCAGTCAGATTTTCAACTAGCAATGGACTCGGCAAGAGTTTCTTGTACCCAGGAGGAAGTTGTAGCGGTGAAACGGGACGGTTATCCAAGAGTCTTTTAGCTTCATCCAGGAAGAAACAACGGTGGATGGCATGGTTGCCTTCGCACAGTCTACAAGGAAATTTACATTTTCCATTATGTCTAGAGACTTCACTTTCGCTAGTTGACAGCGTACTCTCAACATGATCATCAGAGGTTGACGACACCAGATTGTGAAAATGAGGAGACCAGTCCGTTAAGACCTGAGGGATGCAATGACAATCTTGATGATAGTGGTCTCCTTTGCAAATGACACATGGAAATTTCGATTTGGATGGTGCAGTGTGTGGATTTTTGCTAGATGATGCACGGTTGCCCCTTTTCACCTTTGGCTCCTTCTTCTTCTTCTCTTTCTCCTTCTTCCCCTTCTTCTTCTTCTCAGTTACTTGGTCTTTATCTTCACTAGCTTTGCCAAGCAAAGAGCAAGGAGGGGAGGGAGAAACAAGGAAAGAAAAAGGTTGGGGGGTAACTCTAGTATCATCTAGTTGTTGATTTGATCATTCAAGAACCATGGTGGTTTGAACAACAGAGGTCGAGAAGAGCCATATGGGAAAGCCAATTGCCCATCCTGGGAGGGACAATGTGGGCATATGAGGTGCACCAACATCTCCCCAAGAGGAGAAAGGACTAGGATTTCCCCCAAGGGGAAATCCTTGGTTGGTGGACTCCATTTTTCTCAACCTAAGACCAATGACGGAATAGTGACGCTATTCCGCTTAAAATAAATTTTAGACGCTTTGACACAACTTGCTATTTCAATTTTTAAGTGTCAAGAAAAAACAAAAGATGACTCTGGTCGCCTTCAATTTTTAATGAGCCTGAAGTGACAAGTGCTCAGATGGACCTTTTCCTTTAAGGAGTCTAAAAAGGAATGAAAGAAACTGCTCTGGAAATCTAGATAGAGTGATTACCAAACCAATCGAAAAACTGCGGAATACTTTTTACAGTACGGTAGTCAATCTTCCCGAATGTTGTGTTCAGTGTGTTGCGATAAATAGGGTGGTAGACACGGCTTCTTAGGGATAAAGGATGTAGCCTATTGCGGTCTCCCAATATATACTTGATGGTACGTGGGAGCACAAGTCCGTACTGGAACTTGTCGTCTCAAAGAGGAGGAATCGCCCAACCTACAATGAAAGTGATAGTTACCAGGCTTTACGACGGTGGAATATGTCTCTAGCCTAGACTTCTAAATGTTGTGTGTTAGGTTCCAAAGCGTTTTTATGTCCATTGAATTTATTTTGCAGTTGATCTTTCTTAAGAGGTTTCCCTTTTAGGTTGACTGTGTGATGTAGATATAGAATTCCTAAAATTCAATCTAAGATAGTAAACAGTCGTTTTATCTTCTTTTTGCAATGAAAATCCTAGCTACTAAGGAAAGAGAAATGAGATTCTTTTCAACAAAGAGTAGATAGCACACACTAGATGCACTGTCCTAAATCAACAAGAAGTCTAAATGCAAATGCATGTGCATGTATTTGTTTTCACACTCTTAATATATGAACGACAAAAAGAATGCTAAGTACAAATTTGAATTGTCACAAGCAACAGTACTAACAATTTTATTTTCAAAAAATGAAAGGAAGATAATGACGACACTTTACAATTTTGACTTGAAAATTACTTTCGACACTTGAAAAACTACTAATTCAAATCAAATATAAGAGTAACAGTGTAATCGACCATCAAGAATAATAGAATTATTTTCTTTCACTGAAAATGACACTTGCAACACTTTCAAATCAAAAGATGACAGCTTGATTACACTACTTCTTTGTAAAAGAGGACTGTAAATTGAAAACAATACATAAAAACATTTACAATTCTTTATACTATGGTGGTTGAATCATGCAAAGGAAGGGAGCTTCCATAGAGGTATACTGATCATAGATAGAAAAATTCCTAAATAAAGTTGAAGAGAGTGAACAAGAAACCAAGATCTGTAAGCAGAAGAGGTCTTATCTAATCATCACACCTGTAACACAGGGAAAGTGCGATGCATCTCACTTACTACACACGGGAGGTGTGATGCATCCAGATTCCCAAGAGGAGAAGGTGTGATGGTCCAAGGATGAGACTTCAACTTGGTTCTGGGTCACAATTTGTAGCTTAGTTCAGGGATTTAGGCCGAGCAAATGATAGTCAATAAATGCAAATCACAAGGGATGATCTAATGAGGCTACTTGAGCCACCACCAAGACAATTAGGATTTCTGTAAATCAATTCTTTAGTTTATAAACAAAACCCAGAGATAGACTAAAGCAACATTAATCTACTTTGCACTTGCATAGAAAATGCAGTTCAAAGGCTAGCTGGCTTTACTTGAGGCTCCATCTGTAAGTTTATAAAGTAAACAAATATGTACAAGCAAACAAACTAGTCGCTCCCCAGTGGAGTCACCATTTTTTTATCGGGAAATATAGTGTCTATGTAGAGTTGCTAGTCCCACTAAGGCAGGTAGCTATCTTAGAAACAAACAGATTAAAGTTACTTTCACTTTCCTTTATGAGAAGTAGATAGGAGAGGAGCAAGGAATACTAACCTTGATCTTTCGCTTGGTTCTCCGCTTTTTCCTTCTCTTTGACAGATGATTGCCGCTCTTCCCTTGACCACTTCGCTTCAAAGAGTATCTGTAAAGTCAAAGAAGCATAATACTTTCAAAGTGCAGAGATCTGCAGTCATAAACAATACATGACAAGATATATATTGACCACATACATGCATATATTAGCAGACATACAAGAATGTGGAAGAAAACTTGAATAGCTTAATTGATATAGAGGTTAGAAGAGAGGATTACAACCCATTGATCTGACCAAACGTCATCCTCCCAACATGAAATCTCCTCTTCACCTCATGAAAATATTAGATCACCCAACACTATGATATTTCACTAGGAAACCAACAACACTTCCTTACAAGATACAAGGTTCCATCCTCTGGATCTCTCGGATGAGCGATCCATATATAGATGATTGTAAGGGGTGAGTCAACTTCTAGGATTTTGATTAGTGTCCTCTCTTTGATAGTTCTTGATTCCACTTGGATATTGATGATCTCTTACTCATCCCTGGGTGAATTCAGAGAGGTAAGTGTCACATGAGAAGTTTTTGGAAGATTCCATGATCATCCACCTTGTAAACTGTCTCTGCCATTTGTCTACTCTCACCCATTGCACCCTACAAAAGGGTTTTCCAGTATGCATCACACTTTTTACACTGAGCAGGTGAGATGCATCGCACCTTCTACACTGAGCAGTTTGTATGGTCCAGTTTTGACCAGTTCTGAGCAGTTTTCTGTGGACAACTTCTAGGAGATGATGTAATCAACTGACATTGTTCCTTTAGGGCATGAAACAACACTTTTAGGGACTCAAAATCCCTTCGTTTATGGACATATGTGATTGGGGTTGCAGTGCCCAAATATGTCTATAACAGTTATACCTACTAAAAATAAACTCAAACAACAACCATTGAATCCAAATAAACTTAGTGAAAATATTAACAACACTTAGATAATATGCTTCTATAGAAGAAATGGCAATGGTAGATATCTCCTTACTACACCAAAGAATAGAATCATAATGAAAATGGAATACATGACGAGATGTAGAGTTGTGGTCGTTGGAGCCACTACCCTAATATATTAGTATAATCCACTAAATCTATGTTACCATTAGATGAATATCAAATGCCATATATTTTTGCCCCCTAATATAATGAAGAATCTACTTCATAAATTTCTAATGAAGCTCATGTGGTTCCTACGTGAACTTTGAAAGCAAACCAACTACATAGGAGTATTAGGATGACAACATGTCAAGTATAAGATGTTTCCAACAAGCTACCAACACAAAGTAGCATCAACCAAAGGAGTGGAGCACTTGGGTGATAACTCCACTCCTAGAAATAATAGCATGGATGTATATTTGCAATCCATCATGTGAAATGTACTTAGTAGATTTAAGGCATGCTAGAGCTAGGAGGGATATATCCCATATGCAATTTAAATGATCTATAATATAATAAAGTAATGAAGAATCTCTAAGTCTATAATGTTGAACTTTTGATGATGATTATACTTCACATGATCAATCAAGGAGGTGAACTCCCATTGATAATGAGATTGTCCACATAGTGAAAAGGTGGAGAGGTTCACCATACTACCACAAATTATAGACATTGGAGATTCATACTATGAAAATCATAAAGAGGGAAGAAAAGAATCCATTATCTCATGTTAAGCCCTAATGTATTGTTTAAGACCATATAAGGATTTTTTAAACCTACAAACAACTAAAGAGTCTTGTATAAATCCAAAAGAATGTTCTATGAATATATCTTCCCATAAATATCCATGAAGCTTAAAAGCATATTTGGCGTTTATCTAGTGTACTATCCTCTTATGGGACACAACTATAGAGAGAATAAAGTGAATATTTTTAATTTTATTCATGAATGATCTCAACCTACGAGAAATCTTTAGCAACCAATTGAACCTTATGCTCAATTGAAACACCATCTATTTCATATTTAGTTTGATCCACCCACTAAAACAATTTTTTTGAATTTTTAAAGTCACAAAGTCCCAATTGTGATTTTTCAACAACGAATTTGTGACAACCACTAGGTGATGTCCCTTGATTGTAAATCTTGTAATTATGTAATCTTAATGAAAAATAGGCCTCAGTATTAGGACACATATTCCAAAGTGTGGGGAAGTAAAAATCTTGGAATTTATGGAAAATTGCTTGTTTCTTACAACCAGGGAAGGATGGCAGAGGTGTCATTAAATAAGATTGGTTATCAAAATTGATCGGATAGGAAGAGAAAAAGAGCATATACTTATTTGGACAAGTTTGCAAGGAAGAAAAGGACAAAAATTAAATAATCAAATGGGTTGTGCTGGTAGGAATGATAGGCCAAGACAACGAGTAGGAACAGGGGATAAGAAGACACAAAGAATCCCAAGACAAACTAAAAGATAGCGAAGATAAAGTGAAAGAAGAAGGGGAAGGAGTTGAAATAGTTACCGGGAGGAGGATCATAGATGATCGCGATAGAGCACACATGGGGATTGAGAAACTTTAGTTGTGAAGGGTAGTGGAAAAGAGAACCATGAAAAGATATGTGGAGCCAACAAAAAAAAGTAATAAGGAAAAGAAATGAATGCAACCAAGAGAGGAAAAACAAAATATTAACATTGCTATGAGAATTGAGGAGCAAGAAGTCAGTCAGTTGATAATTGTAAGGTTTGAATAAAATCTCTCAGGTGAGGGAAATGGTCTGTGGATTCCCTGGATAGCTAAAGGGTGGAGATGGATGATATTTGGTTTCTCTTGACATTTGGGCTGGAGGACTATCTCTTGGATTCTTCGTAAGGAGAGTTCTGAAGCTTCATTTCTTAATTCATGGTTCTTGCAGTGTGTCGTGGATTCCTAGATTAGGTGGAACCACTGTGCATGCTTGTGTTTCTGAGGGTGGAGGTGTCGACCTATAAATTCCCTTGTGTATGTTTGTGTTTCTAAGGGTGGAGGTGTCAACCTTTAGATTCCATTGTGTATTCTTGTGTTACAGAGGGTGGAGATGTTGACCTCTAGATTCCCTTGTGCATGCTTATGTTGCTAAGCATTGAGGTGGTTCACCTCTATATGAACCACGTTTTACCTAGTTTCATTTAGTAGATGGTGGGTGGAGGTGATTTACCACTGGATTCCTTGTTTCATCTGGTTGCATTGAGTAGTTTGTGGATGGTGGGTTACCTCTGGTTTCTCTGTTTCAACTCATTTCATTGAGTAGCTAGTGGGTGGAGGTGGTTTAACTAGAATCCTTATTTCAGGTGGTTGCATTTAGTAGCTGGTGGGTGGAGGTGTTTGGGGCCTCAGGAGTCCTTATTTCAGCAAGCAGTTTTGGTTTATCCTTTGAGAAATCCTCCTCAAACATTGAAATCTACCTAGAGGATGATTGGTTGTAAGAAAGACTATATTGCAGACCAATCTAAGCTTCGGTGGAGATTTGGAGTCCTAATATCAATTGTTAACCACTTGAACATAATAAGATAAGTTACTTGATAATGTACTTGACGTATTGGGAGGATGAATATTTTTATTATGGTGATTCATAAATGTATTAGCACTGTTATTGTAGGAACATGTTGTTCTTATTTGTCTAAAATTAGATTTTATGTGTATGTGTGTAATTCTCATGGTTACGAAGGGCATAGAGGTTCTATGTTCTAAGCTAATATGCCCATGATGTGCATAGTTGATCACATGATCATGTGTGATTGTAGGATGAAGTCAACCAATTTGTATATAGTGTGTGATTTCTATCACCTACTTACTTATAATCTAGTTGATCTTGGAGAAATCTAGTGTGGATTCATCCTTAGTTGACCATTGGGTACTCGATATTCTATGGTCAGTTGAGGCCTAAGTTGAGTCAACGAGTTGTGATGTTTATGGTGGGAAGGTGTCGAATTTCCATAATGAGGGCTCAATTTCTAGTGTGGGGCCTTGGAAGGAGGACCAATACTATTGGGTGCCCAATTCCATTCTGTATGCTTGTGTTACAGAGGTTGGAGATGTTGACATCTAGATTCCCTTCTGCATGCTTATGATGCTAAGCATGGAGGTCGTTAACCTCTATATGAACCACGTTTTACCTAGTTTCATTTAGTAGATGGTGGGTGGAGGTGATTTACCACTGGATTCCTTGTTTCATATAGTTGCATTGAGTAGTTGGTGGATGGTGGGTTACCTCTGGATTCTATGTTACAACTCATTTCATTGAGTAGCTGATGGGTGGAGGTGGTTTAACTAGAATCCTTGTTTCAGCTGGATGCATTGAGTAGTTGGTGGGTGGAGGTGTTTGGGGCTTCTGGAGTCCTTGTTTCAGCTAGAAGTTTTGGTTTATCTTTTGAGAAATCCTCCTCAAACATTGAAATCTACCTAGAGGATGATTAGTTTTAAGCAAGGCTATATTGTAGACCAATCTAAGGTTCGGTGGAGAGTTGGAGTCCTAATATCAGTTGTTTACCACTTGAACATAACAAGATAAGTTACTTGATTGTGTACTTGACATATTGAGAGGATGAATATTGTTATTATGGTGATCCGTAAATGTATTAGCACTATTATTGTAGGAATATGTTGTTCTTATTTGTTTAAAATTAGATTTTATATGTATGTGTGTAATTCTCATGGTTTTGAACGGCATAGAGGTTTTATGTTCTAAGCTAATATACGCATTATGTGCATAGTTGATCACATGATCATGTGTGATTGTAGGATGAGGTAAACTAATTTGTTATAGTGTGTGAATTCCATCACCTAGTAACTGGTAACCTAGTCGATCTTGGAGAAATCTAGTGTGGATTCATCCTTAGTTGACCATAGGGTACTCGATATTCTATGGTCGGTTGAGGCCTAAGTTGAGTCAACGAGTTGTGATGTTTATGGTGGGAAGGTGTCAGATTTCCACATTGTGGGCTCAGTTTCTAGTGTGGGGCCTTGAAAGGAGGACCCAAATTATTGGGTGCCCAATTCATCCCAAGGTTATCAATTGATGAGGTAGTGGCTTGAACATTGCTCATGCATACCTAGAGTAATATGTGTAAAGTAGAGGTCCATGAATAGCATGGGATACATTATTTATTGTTATCCTAGATGAATATTTCAACTGGTTAACAATATTTAGTTTTGTTAGCCTATATTAGGGTACTATCAAGTTGAAGTAAGTCAACTAAATGGGATTTGATTGGTCTATCTAGATGAAGTAAGCTCACTATTCAAGTGAGGTACACTAGTTAGTGTTAACTTCCATGACCAAGATGTGTTGAAATGATTTTTCACAAAGATAATTTGTAGATGGTTCAGATACATAAAAAATCCTATCAAGAATATTTGGAATAACTTCTGTGTTTGGGAATGTCTGGATAACAAGTTATAAATTGCCTGTGGGACCCATCGGGCTGGTGGTCGAGATAGTTGGATAGACCAGGTATATCGGGACCAAAAGTGAGGAAAACATATTTATTAATTGGGAAGAGTGTATTAGTCATGTTTAGGTTAAGTGTGCCTAGGAGTAGGTTGGGTTTGTAGCCTAGTCAGGCTTGTTAGCCAATTGACCACTTTATGGTCATAACCTTGGCTAGTGTTACTCCTATTTTCTTTTGAAATGGAATGACTACCAATTGTCCATAAGTGTGATCGTTTTATGTAGGTCCAGCCATGGTGGAACAGTAGCCATGTAGGCACCATGTAAGAAGCTACATGGCTAACATAAATGGGCCACCACTGATGTGGCAAGTTTAATGGACCTATCATTGAATGGATGTATATCTCAATTTGTAAGTTGAGTCAAGTCAATGTATAGATTGCCATAAATTCCTTCATGAGATGAATGTTATAGTAATGTTTGTTCATAGTTGGAGGAATTGAAAGAATGAGGATTTTTATGACCCCAATCCCATGATAGAACTATGGAAGTTTGGTTAGGTGAAAGTAACAACTTCCACTGAGTTCGTTAGGATAGGTTGTGGAAGGGAATGTTACAAACTAGTATCATAGCTAAAGTTTCAAATGCTAGACATTTGTGAATACAATCAAAGTTTTGTTACAAATTTGACAAAGAAAAGGATCAACATTGGAACTTCGGAGATAAAATGAGGCTTTAAGGGTAGCGTCAAAGGTGTTAAAAACATGATGGTTGTGTGGGTTGAATGCACTTGTTTCTTGAGGTGGTTCCACTATGATTTACGCATGTAGCATGGTACTAATGGTTTGATATACTATTATTAACATTGATGTACTAACTTGAAGCATATTGTTTTCGCTAGTCCCATACCACCAAACTCTCAATAAAAAACCAATATGATGATTAAGTTATAAATTCAAAATTTGTTTAGTATAACGATTATATGTGTGTGTGACAACACATAAGGAGACACTACATGATAGAATATATGACCACTGGAATAGTTCAATATAACATTGAGAGGTCACAACATGGATATGAAGAGGAAGAATCAGTGGGGAAGAGAGGGGAGGTAGGTTCTTCTGTCTAGATGGACCAGCCACACTGAGAAGCTTAATGGCTGAAATAAGAAGCTGCAAGGAAAACAATGAAAAGATTGTTAGGGAATAAGAGGAAAGTAGAAGTGAATGAAGTTATAATGCAAAGCCTCTTAGACTTACAGAGGCAAAAGAAACATGAGTTGGGATCCAACCATAAGAGCAGGAAGAGTTCCATAAAATAAGAGGAAATTACTAATGGATTTGATGATAGAAGATCGAAGAAAATGTATATATTTTGCATTTGAGAAAATTGTAAGATAGGGTACTCAATTGGATACCCCAGAAAATAGGATAATCCACCATAGAAAACAATATAGTAATTTTCATAGATACCATCATCATCATCATCATGACAAAGGGAAGGAGATGGAGTATGTTACAGAGAAGTTCAAGAAACGCAAACCTCCTACATTTCATGGCGAGATGAGAGAATCAAAGTATGTTATAGGATGTCTCCCTGGAATGAAAATGTTTTTCAAAATCCACAATTATTGGCAAAATATGAAGGAAATTTTTTCTACCTTTACAATGAAAAACAAGGAAGACATTTGATTGCAGACAAAAAAAATGTGAAATTTATAAGAAAATAGAAGTTATCATGGAAAGAGTTTGAGAAGTATTCTAGAAGCAAATGCCTATTGGGTAGATATTATGATAATAAGGAAAATGAGTCTTATGAACACAGAATGGGACGGACGTTAGATGAGGAGTATGGCACTAATTTCCTGGAATTACTGAGATATAAGTCTTATATTAAGGATGACATGGAAAATATTCAAATTTTTATCTGTTTGCCACCTTTTTCACTTAATTCAACTAAAAATGATCATGCTTATCAAGGTCGACCATAATAAAAATTTAATTTAGCTGAAAAGGGTTGTGAAAATCAACCTATTGGAGAACATACCAAAGGTGATGACAATTAACCATTGAAATATTAGATGTGTGGAGAAAATAATTGCAAAATATATTTTTCATAGCAAAGGGATGTTATGTCATGACTTTAAAATTAACAACATGCCTAGACAGTAGGGGACGTGGCTCCATGTATTCCCAGAATCTATGCAACACTAGATAGTATGCAGGATGATCCAAAATGGATCTTGAATAAACCTTCCAAGTCTTCAAAAATATTTTAAATCAAAGTATGATAGGGAAACTACGTTGAAACGTAAGCTCACCAAAGAAATGCAGCGTTAATGCTCAAGGGTCCTTGGATTTGAAAGATCAATGAATGGGAGCAAAACAATGGAACACTCATCCATTGTTGTCACATCGGAGAAAAGCTAATGGTGTTTTTGGACTATGGCCTTAAGAGAAATTTGATGAAGTAGACCTGAAGGATTATTTAACAAAACAATGAAGGAATTGAGTTCCATGGTAAACTGTATTTTGGGCAGGTTTCAGGCAGTAAGTGGTATTGGAAGGGCTTCACTCGATTCTATACACCAGCCAACACATGGTGTGCTGCAGGAGAGGGAAAACCGCCTTTTCAGGTGGGTAACCTCCATGCAAGTAGGCCATCCACAAATATTTTCAATCGTTGGATTGGAGATCACATATCAATGGTGGAGATTGAGTGGAGTGCTTGATGTGTCGGGTTTAGTGCGAACCGTAGGATTAAAAGGAAAATCGACAGACCATATTAAGTCACATCACAATGAGTCAAGTTCAAAGGAATGGATCTTGATCCATAAGAAATTGCAATTTGCAATTGCCAATATATCGCATCGCAATACTTCATCAGAAAAGGAATGGACCTCAGGTCTTTAAACCATGCGATATTCGATATTCTGATAAGCGATGGGTCGATGTGCCAATAACCTATAACATCGATTGGAGTGATCAAAGATCAGAGATTGGAGCACAATAGAGCACAGGGGAAAAACAACCATGCAATATTGTGATTTGCGATTGATGCATGGACACGAAATATTATAGATGTGGGTTGATGATCTTTGAGATCCAAATTAATCTATTTTGCAATGTATTTCCATGTATATTGCATATTGCTTAAGTTTCCTCTGTTTTGGGGATTTTGTTACAGAGAAAGGTTGGACAGTGGGGACTATCGCACCAGCCGATCCTTTTGTCTCCAAACTGTTTCTATTTTAAACATAATTTGTTTCCTACCGTAAGAAAATGATGAAATAGAACGTGTCATGAAAACACGAATGAGAACACAGAAGAGAAGGCGAAGAGAAAGACAAAAGGGTCCAGCATAGAGGAAGGTGTTTCTCAGAACCAAAGAAGTTTTGGTAACCATTAACGGGTTCTAGAGACATTATTCTTGTGGACTCAAGGAGTTCAAGAAATCTTAGGGATAAATGCCATTGTTGTGTAGATATTGAGGGGGATCTGACACATGGTAATAATTTGAGCCAGTGAGAGGAGAACAGAGAGATGCCACCAAAGGTTGGAGGCCATTATTCTCCTTACAAAGAGCCAAGAGCTGAGAGTCAGAGCCGAGAGCCAAGAGCTGAGACCAAAGCCAAGAGCCAAAGCCAAAGAGCCAGAGAAGCTTAAGGGTTGAGAGCCAGAGGACAACAAAGATATCAAATGATCAAGCTATTGTTGATGTCAGAGGTGTGCTTAACATAGAAAAAAGGAATTCCATAGACAGTAAAATAATTATGAGGGAGTTGGTTGAAGCTAGGAGCTCAAGATAGCCCGGAGCGCTGATTGAAGGAATCTAGTCCAGAGAAGCCTAGATCTATCTACAAAGTATGGATAGCCAGTGGGATAAGATGGTATTCTAAACCCATAAGTTTAGTTGTAAACCAATGGAGTTGAGTGTGGAACTTGTAAAATAAGTTGACCATAATCCCAAAGAC
Source organism: Pinus taeda (assembly GCA_000404065.3). Lineage (NCBI taxonomy): Eukaryota > Viridiplantae > Streptophyta > Pinopsida > Pinales > Pinaceae > Pinus > Pinus taeda. The sequence goes on from APFE030403673.1 coordinate 28,067, forward strand.
CCTAGTTGAGTCGATTACAGCTCAACGAGATGTAGCGTAAGATATCAAGCTGAATTCTATATTATATGTTTGTCTTATGTGTTTGTTTATTTGTTACATTTTACTGTTATGTGTGTTTAGATATCATTTAAGCAAATAAAATTAAGGCAATTAAGTAGTTAAAGGCAAACACAAGCATACACCTATTTCAAGTGCTTATTTATGCAAATTATCAATCATAAGCATAGATCTTGGAAATTGTTTAAGCTTTGGAGTGGGAGAGGTTCTTGTAAGCTCACAGGAAGCCTTTAAGCCCCCATTTCAGGTTAGGTGGTATCAGAGCATCAGGTTGATTAACCCCACCTTCAAAGAAGGTGGTATCAGAGAAATTTATACCAGAGTAGGTGGTATCATGAAGTAGGTGGTTTAAGATCAGAATGCTTGGTTGACTTGAAATGTGTTTGATTGTTTTTAAACTGACTATTGTTTGAGTTTGCTAAGGTGAAGGGAAAGCTACTAATAGCTAAGTCTAGGAGAGGACAAGAAGGAAGAAGGGATGAAGGCATTCTTTTTATCCCAAAGGACCTCAAGGCAATTCTTGAAGCACAAGAGGTTTGTTCCAAAAGGTTGCTTTAATAATCTATTTGTTAATCTTGTTTGAAGTACTTTTGTTCATTTTGATAATGACTACTTCTACAAGTGAGTCCCCAAATTCTTCCTTCATCACAATATTCTTTGATGAAGACATGAAGCAAGACTCATTCATCATGATGGATATGGTGAGAGAAATGAATACCAAACTTCGAGAGTAGTTAAATTCCACAAAGGAAGAGAAGTAGTTGCTTTCTAACAAATTGCAGGAAATGGAGAGACAACTTCACATTGCAAATATGGATCTGGAAAGGGAGCGTGAGGTGGAGACATGACTCCTTATTGCCAAAGAAGCCTTAGTCAAGTATCAGCTTGAAGAAGAAATAAATAATTCCAGTTTGTCTTCAATTTCCTCTAAGAATGATTATAGTGGTTCTTTTGAAAAACATTCCTGAGGCATAGGTTCCAAGTTAGTGTCCAAAATGGACTATGAAGGAAAAGAATTGGACAAACATGCATAGGGTATTGCTGAGCCAACAATGTTTGAGGAAAGGCCTAAGAATTTGGGTCTTGGCTATGGACAATCATATGGAGAAAGTTCCAAAGCTACCATGGAGATAATTGAAACAGTTCCAAGAAGGGGTTTCATTTCAAGTATTCAACCTCAAGAGTGTCAAGATTGTATTCTTGAGGAATGCAATAGTATGAAGCATACTTCACAAAAAGAAGGTGTGTATCAACATACACTTGAACTAGACAGTTGTGGAAACTCTGACAGCATTGAAGAGATTTATGGTGTTCCAAAGGAAGCCACTTCTTCATTCGATTCACCCCCTCATGAGGGCAATAAAGGTGAAAGAGAAAGGTATAAATCTGGTTTTAACCATATTCTTTTTTATTGTGTTTAGCATGGTAAATTTCCATATAACTATGGGAAAAAAATTGCTTGTTCCTTTTGTGGTTTGGATAACCATAATGTCTCTAGATGTTAGAAGAGAATGGCCACATACAAGAAAATTTTGAAGGAAAGGAAGCAAAAAGCAAAAGGTCCACTAGACAAGGCAAATCATGTTGTCAAGAAGATGCACATGTGTTGCACTTACTGTCAGAAGCAAGGAAATATTGTTGCATAATGTTGGACTCTGAATCCAACAATGCTTCCACAAAACTTGAAGAGGGTGGAAAGAGAGAATGGAAGGAATGGAAAGAAAGATTCCATAAAAGATGTGTTTCAGGATGATTCACATGTTATTGTTGATGTGTAGACAAAGGAAGGACCTTTGAAATGGATGGGAAGAAGTGGTTAGAGTTCTTATCCAATTAAAGTTGCATATATTTTGATGTGAACAGAAATGTATCACATCTATTTGTGTTTCTTTGTTAATGAGATGCAAGTTGCAGATTCTACCAAGAAGGTGAATGGAAAAGTTGAGTAGGAGACTCACTTTATTGCTGCAACGTTATATTCATTTCAGTTTCAAAAGTACAGTGTACTTAAGTGAAAGTTGAAATATGAAATGCATGAATAAGCATGATATGCATGAACACGGGGATGTTCATGATTTCCTTGTATTTGAACATGTATGTGTAATTAACTTGAAGAGTTGATTGCTTTGTTTTTAAACATGCATGTAATGTAATATTGACTTGGAAAAAGCTGATTTGGTCTCCACGATGGAGATAATGATGAAGTGTTTCATCTTTGACAAAGAAAGAATCCTACAGTTCTTTTTCTACATGGTTGACTCGAAGGGTTAATTGTCTTAAAGGCATGTTTTGTTGGCTTGTTATCTAGTCAATCATTTGTGTGCAGATGCAAAAGACATGGAGGTGTGTTATAGAAATTTTTGGGCACTACAACCCCAATAATACATGTCCATAAACCAAGGTCTTTTAAGTCCATAAAAGTGTTTCTTCACACCCTAAAGGAAGAAGGTCAGCTCATTACATCATCTCCCATAAGTTCTCCATGGAAAACTGCTCAGAACTGGTCAAAACTAGACCATACAGGATACCCACTACAGAGGGTGCGACCCATCTCACCTGCTTAGTGTACAAGATGTGATGCATACTAGAAATCCCTTCTGTAGGGTGCGATGGGCAAGAGTAGACAAATGGCAGAGACATTTTGCAAGTTGGATGGTCATGAAATCTTCCAGAAACTTCTCATGTGACACTTGCCTCTCAGAATTCGCCCAGGGATGAGTGAGAGACCATCAATCTTGAAGTGGAATCAAGAACTATCAGAGAGAGGACACCAATCAAAATCCCAAAAGCTGACTCACCCCCTTACAATCATCTATATATGGATCCCTCATCACAGAGATCCAAAGGTTGGAATCTTATATCTTGTAAGGAAGTGTTGTTGGTTTCTTGGTGCAATATCATAGCGTTGGGTGATCTAAGCTTTTCATGAGGTGAAGAAGGGCTTTCATGCTGAGAGGATGATGCTGGGTTAGAACAATTGGTTGTAATCCTCTTTGCTATTCTTGATATTAATAAAGCTATTCAAGTTTTCCTCCACATTCTTGTATGTTTGATGATATATGCATTCGTGTGGTCAATACATATCTGGTCTTGTATTGTTTATGATTGTAGATCTTTGTTCTTCGATAGTATTATGCTGATTTTATTCCAGAGGTGCTCTTTGAAGCTAAGTAGACAAAGAAAGAGCGGTGAAGATCTATCATAAGGGAGAGGAACCAAGCGCAAGATTGAGGTTGGTGTCCTTTGTTACCCTCTTATCTAGTTCTCATAAAGGAAAGCAAAAGTAGTTTTAGTTTATTTGTTTCTAAGATAGCTACCACTCTTAGTGGGACTAGCAGCTTCGAGTGGACACTAGATTTCTCGATAACAAAATGGCGACTCCACTGGGCAGCGAATAGATTGTTTGCTTATCTATATTTTTTTATTTTATAAACTTACAGACGGAGCCTGAAGTCAAGCCAGCTAGCCTTCGAACTGCATTTTCCATGCAAGTACAAAGTAGATCAATGCTGCTTCAGTCTATCACTGGGTTTTTTTTATAAATTGAACAATCAATTTGCAAACATTCTAATTGCCCTGGTGGTGGCTCTAGTAACCTCATTAGATCAGCCCCTGTGATTTATATTTTCTGAACATCACTTGCTCGACTTAAATTCCTGAACTAAGCTGCAAACTGTGACCAAGAACCAAGTTGACGTCTCGTCCCTGGACCATTGCACCTTCTACTATTGGGAATCTGGATGCATCGCACCTCCCGTGTGCACTAGGTGCGTTGCATCGCACTTTCCTTGTGTTACAGGTGCACTGATTAGACAAGACCTCTTCTGCTTCTATATTTTGGTTTTTTGTTCACTCTCTCTAGATCTATTCAAGAGTTTTGTTGTCTGTGATCAGTACACCACTATGGAAACCCCCTTCCTTTCCATCTTTTTGCCTCCATTGTGCAAAGAACTGTGAATTTTTTTGTGTATTGTCTACCATTTTCAGTTCTCTTTTACAAAGAAGTAACGTAATCGAACTGTCATTTCTTGATTTGGAAGTGTCGCAAGTGTCGTTTTCAGTCATAGAAGAGAATCCTATTGTTCTGGATGATCTGTTATACTGTTACTCTTGTATTTGATTTGAATTAGTAGTTTTTCAAGTGTCAAAAACAATTTTCAATTCGAAATCACAAACTATTGTCATTATCTTCCTTTTGTATTTTGAAGAAAAATTGTTAGTACTGTCACTTTGAAAAGATAATTCAGATTTGTACTTAGCATTTTTTTTTTCATTCACACATTAAGAAGGCTAAAAACAAATACATGCATGTGCATTTTCATTTAGACTGGTTGTTGGTTTGATTTAGGACAGTGCATCTAGTGTGTGCTCGGTGCTGTATGTTGAAAGAATCTAATTTCTCTTTCCTTAGTAGCTAGGATTTTCATTGCAAAAGGAAGATTAAATGATTCTTTATCATCTTAGACTGCATTTTAGGAATTATATATCTACATCACATGGTGAACCTGAAAGGAAAATTTCTTAAGCAAGATCAACTATAAAATAAATTCAATGAAAATAAAAATGCTTTGGAACCTAACGCACAACATTTAGAAGTCTAGGCTAGAGACATATTCCGGCGTTGTAAAGCCTAGTAACTATTGCTTTCATTGCTGGTTGGGTGATTCCTCCTCTTTGAGACGACAAGTGCCAGTATGGACTTGTGCTCCCATGTACCATTGAGTATATATTGGGAGACCACAATATGCTATATCCTTTATCCTTAGGAAGCTGTGTCTGTTTCCCTATCGATCGTAATGCACTGAACATAGCATTTGGGAGGATTGACTGCAGTACTGTAAAAAGTATTCTACAATTTTGTGATTGGTTTGGTAATCCCTCGGTCTAGATTTCTAGAGTAGCCTCTTTCATTCATTTTCAGACTCCTTAAAGGAAAAGGTCCATCTGAGCACTTGTCAATTCAGGCTCATTAAAAATTGAAGGCGACTAGAGTCATCTTTTGATTTTTCTCAACTCTTAAAAATTGAAAAAACAAGTTGTGTCAAAGCATCTAAAATTTATTTTAATCAGAATAATATCATTATTCCCACGTTGGTCTTTAGGTTGAGGCAAATGGAGTCTACCAACCAAGGATTTCCCCTTAGAGGAAATCCTAGTCCTTTCTCCTCTTGGGGCGATGTTGGTGCACCTCCAGGATTGACTATTGGCTTGCCAATATGGCTCTTCTCGACCTCTGTCATTCAGAACACTGCGATTCTTGAACAGTGAAGTCAGCAACTAGATGATACTAGAGTTACCCCCCAACCTTCTACTTCATCTGTTTCTCCCTCTCCTCCTCCCTCTTCGCTTGATGAAGCTGGTAAAGATGAAAATCAAGTAACTAAGAAGGAGCCAAAGGAAAAAAGGGGTAACCGTGCATCATCTAGGAAAAATCCACACACTGCACCATCCAAGCCTAAATCTCCATGTGTCATTTGCAAAGGAGACCACTATCATCGAGATTGTCCTTGCATCCCTCGGATCTTAATGGAATGGTCTCATCGTTTGCACAATTCGGTGTCATCAACCTCTGATCGTGTTGAAAGTACACCGTCAACTAGTGAAAGTGAAGTATCTGGACAAAAAAGGAAATGTAAATTTCCTTGTGAACTATGTGAAGGCGATCAGATTGTCCACCATTGTCCCTTTCCAGATGATGCTAAAAGAGTTTTGGATAATCGTCTTGCTTCATCGCTATAGGTTCCTCCTGGATATAAGAAACTCTTGCCGAGTCCATCATTGGTTGCCATTGTGGTCGGTCGAAGCGTCTATCATTGAAGATAAGCCCTCTGAATCCACACCAGAAGAAAGTCAAAAGGTCAAGATGGCAGTTGACCAGGTCTGGCCTTCAGAAGCTCCATCTTTAGATGATACAGTCACTGAAAATAATGAGAACGACACCGTTCAAATTCTTTTCATAAAAACAAACTTCGATGAACATGGGGGCAATCTACCCGTTCCTTTACCATAGGAAGGAAGTTCATCAGAGTTGTATCCGGCCATCTATTCAGTCCCACCTCCAAGCAACCTAGTCATTTCCTTCGATTGGAATCTACTAGGAAAACCCCATTTACTGGCTAGTGAACCATTCTGAATCATTGTACAAGCTTATAGAATGGTCATGGCTCGTACCATCATAGGTGAAGGGGCTTCTTTAAGTATCCTTTCCTCAACTACTTGGAAAGCGCTTGGTTCACCATCGCTTTTGCCTGAGATGAGAAATCTAAGAGGCTTCGACAAATGAACAAGTCGGCCATTAGGGATCCTTCCCAATGTGCCTATTACTTTGAGGAGGAAAACTATTTATATGAAAGTAATGGTAGTCCAAGGACCTTTAGACTATAATCTACTCCTTGGGCGCGACTATATATATTGCATGGGAGCCATTGTCTCCTCACTCTTTAGAGTAATGTGGTTTCTGCATGAAGGCCGAGTGGCCTAGCTGGTAGACCAGCTTTCGTTCCCCGGCGCACACATAGCTAATAGTAAAATGCCATCCCTAAATGGTCTTTTCGCACAGGGAATGTCTCATCAATCTCTAGTCCGTAATTTGGGAGGACATGAATGAAACCCAGGGGGCATGCACCCTAGCCTATTTCGGCAGGGAAACTCTGGGTATAGGGCAAGTTTCCGTGAAGGATATATGACTGGTCGAACACCTGTCCGTATCGAAAAATGGGATTAGACTGGAATAATATTCCCTCGTCAAGGTTAGGTGATTGGAAATAGATTCACCTTTGTCCAAATGGACTGAGCCAAGGAAGTGTTTATGTCTGCTATGTGGATGGAGACTATCTTGCAAATACGAGAACTTCTATATGGTAGCCTGAAAACTTATTTCACTATACCTGGGGGCATGCAAACCTTTTGCGAGCAAGTGAAAAGTGACTAGTGTAACGCTAATTGTAGTTCCGATGACTTCAATTGCTTAAGTTGGTTGAGTGGTCAAATCGACCGTTTGCCTTCGCAGGGGCCAAATGGCACCAACGAAGTAAAGGAAAAATTTTCCTACGTAACCTTAGTAGTTAACTAACCCCTAGGATAGTAGTTGGTCATTCCTAGCATGCATGCGAAAGGACGTGGAGCAAATTTTGAAAGTTGCAAGCTCCATAAAAAATGGAATCTATAGATGAGATGTCTTTATTATATGACTGGCACGAGCAATTTTTATGTGAAGTTCAAGCTCGTTAAAAATTAAACCCAATAAATGAGCAAATGTTTCACCCAGAGTTTAAGCTCATTAAAAAATGAACCAATCTCTGGTAAATAACCATTGTGAATGCATTATCATTAGCTTTTGAGCCTTGGTCGTGTTCTCATCATCAAATCCACTCTGTTTTAGCCGATCATACGCCTCCATTTGATTGTTTACCATCTTGAGGAACATCTATGATGAGTGATCTTGTTAGCCATCCTTGTGACACTACATGATTGAAAAATTCCAAACCTTACCTAGAATCAACTGCTACCTGAAATTATCACTCGTTGCTCAAAAAATGAGTCTCCTTTAAGCTCTTTTCATCTAACTCATAAAATATGAAAATATTACCGAGTGATTGGCCTCTCTAGCTCGTTAAAGCTACCAGAAGTGTTATCCCTCCTATAGATTTTAATCCTTTTGGACCTGAGGGATTATTACACAAAAAGATCGAGCGCTTGTCTTGTTCGGCTCGTTAAATCTATCAAAAATTCATCCCTTTCGTATTATTTTCTACTTTTTCGGACTTAAAGGATAATATGAAGAAAACGGATTATGGGAGTTACCTTTCCATCCCTTTTTAGACTCTCTAAAATTGAAAAAAGACCGAGTTATCATCGTCATTAAACTCGTTAAAATGAATACCGACAAACTTGTCCAAATGGACGAGAATGAATTTCACTGCCGCTAGGCTCGTTAAAACATAGTGACGGGTTCACCCGAAGGGTGGATTATAGAACAAGCATATGTTATCCAACCCGAAGGGTGGATTATAGAACAAGCATATGTTATCCTCCTCAAGCTTGATCAAAATAAAGAGGTACTGGTCAGCAATGACTGGGGAAAATTGAGAAGAAAACTTGAGGAAACTTTATTGGTAGCAAGTCGCTCTTGAACATGACACTTTCACTCCACATCTGAGTCGGGTTGGGTTATTCCGTTCACCAGTCATATCACTATTGGTCCATCATACCATCCGTATTTGGGGTTAATGATACCAATCCATTTCAGTGTCACTCATATGTTCAAGAGGAGTCCCTCAAAGAATTCACCTGTGTCTCATCTGCTGCAATACATTTACGCTCCCTTCTTTCATGACCGCCACCCTAAACCTTGTATCAACAGATCATTTTCACCTCCAAAATCATTTGCTCCATTCCATGTTGTAGATGTGGGATTAATTAAGGCCCCCCTACGATGAGTTTCTTCTTGTCGACATCAGCTCATTATCCAAGAAGTCGACCTAGGAACAACCCTTTTAGTACTTTGAAGCTTGCATCCCTCAATGGTAAGTTTCTCACTTCCGGCGACAGGTTTACACCAATGGCCTTCGATCGAAATAGTTTGCATGGTGTTCGACGCCAAGTCCCTTTTTCACACCACGTGAATTGTACTATAGTACCTTGAGGGTCATCATCATTATCGGTGTTTCGTCTCGCGCCTGTTAACAACTTACATCATTGGCTGGTAATCAAGAAATGTCTTTCCATGTTCGACTCCAGAACATGTTTCACATGGGTTGACTTGTACTCCAAGTGAAGATCGAACGAGCTTGAAGACCCCAGATCTAGTTTTATCCATTCGGGGTGCGATATATTCAGGACTATAAAGACATCAAATGTACATCATCACGGAATATATGATCATCTGAATGAATGGTTATGACTCCATCTGAATCATCAGTCTACTACACAGATGGTTATCTATCCTATGTACATGAAAATGAATTTATAGAGCTAAGCATGGGAATGCCCGCCTTAGCTAGATCATGAAAAAATATTATAAAGATAATGTATTGTATTGTATCTTATTATAGGTCACCTTCCAACGCGGAAAAAACTTCGGATCCTCATTATAAAGCATTTCACCTGACATCAAAAGATTAACAACCTCATGCTTTAAAGGGCAACTTTTATAGACTTTTTTGGGCACTACAACCCCAATCATACATGTCCATAAACCAAGGTCTTCTAAGTCCCTAAAAGTTTTGCTTCACACCCTAAAGGAACAAGGTCAGCTGATTACATCATCTCCCAGAAGTTCTCCATGGAAAACTGCTCAGAACTAGTCAAAATTGGACCATACAGGCTGCCCAGTGTAGAGGGTGCGATGCATCTCACATACTCAGTGTAAAAGGTGCGATGCATAGTAGAAAGCCCTTCTATAGGGTGCGACGTGAGAGTAGACAAATAACAGAGACAGTTTGCAAGGTGGATGATCATGGAATCTTCCAAAAACTTCTCCTGTGACACTTGCCTCTTTGAATTCGCCCAGGGATGAGTAAGAGACCATCAATCTCAAAGTGGAATCAAGAACTATCAGAGATAGGACACTAATCGAAATCCCAGAAGCTGACTCACCCCCCTACAACCATCTATATATGGACCCCTCATCACAGAGATCCAAAGGCTGGAATCTTGTATCTTGTAAGGAAGTGTTTGTTGGTTTCTTGGTGCAATATCATAGCGTTGAGGTGAAGAAGGGCTTTCATGCTGAGAGGATGATGCTGGGTCAGAACAATTGGTTTTAATCCTCTTTGCTATTCTTGATATTAATAAAGTTATTCAAGTTTTCATCCACATTCTTGTATGTTTGATGATATATGCATTCGTGTGGTCAATACATATTTGGTCCTATATTGTTTATGATTGTAGATCTATGTTCTTCGATAGTATTATGCTGCTTTGATTCCACAGGTGCTCTTTGAAGCTGGGTAGATGAAGAAAGAGCGGTGAAGATCTATCAGAAGGGAGAGGAACCAAGAAAGGAACCAAGTGCAAGATTGAGGTTTGTGTCCTTTGCTCCCCTCTTATCTACTTCTCATAAAGGAAAGTGAAAGTAGTTTCAGTTTGCTTGTTTCTAAGACAGCTACCAGTCTTAGTGGGACTAGAAGCTCCAAGTGGACACTAGATTTCCCGATAACAAGGTGTTCACAAACATCTGTTTCTTTTGTTGAAGCAGGAGTTTAGGCCATCCAGTTGTTGTCTATAATCCTTTTGTTGTTAATAGTTGTTGTTGACAGTATGCGAAACATGTAAAAATGAAAATTTTGTGAAGCATATGTAACTTCACATTGGTTTGAGCTACCTTGGATCAATGCTCAAGGCAGAGAAGTTCAAACAACCTTCTGTGACCTTCTCAGTAGGAGTTATGCAGGATGTCAAGGAGGAAGATAGTTCTTCCCAGGAGGACAAGCACATCCAGGAAGGGAATGTTCAAAGGCTTTGGTTCAGACGCACTATCCAAGACAGGTGTATGGAGGCTGGAAGAAGAGGGTATTATTTCTATCATCTACTCTTCAAATCAGTATGTCAGTCTTTTGGAGTCCAAAAGCTTTTTAGTGGGAAGGCATGATCCAAAATGGATCTTGAATAAACCTTCCAAGTTTTCAAAAATATTTTAAATCAAAGTATGACAGGGAAATTACGTTGAAAGTAAGCGCGTCAAATAAATGTAGCGTTAATGCTTTGGGCCATTGGATCTGAAAGATCAACGAATAGGAGAAAAACAATGGAGCAGTCATCCATTGTTATCACATCAGAGAAAAGCCAATGGTGTGTTTGGACTATGGCCTTAAGGGAAATGCGATGAAGCGGACCCAAAGGATTATTGAACAAAATAGTGAAGGAATTGAGTTCTGTGGTAAATGGTATTTCGAGCAGGCTTCAAGTAGTAAGTGGTATTGAAAGGGCTTCACCTGATTCCATACACCAGCTGAAATGTGGCACGTCGTAGGATAGAGAAAACATCTTTTTTAGGCGAGTAATCTCCATGCAAGTAGGCCATCCAAAAAGATTGTTAACCGTTGGATTAGAGATCACAGATCAATGGTGGAGACTGAGCGAACTGCTTGATCTTTCGAGTTTAGCACGAACTGTCGTATTAAAAGCCAAATCGACGGACCAGATTAAGTCACATCGCAATGAGTAAAATTCAATGGAATGGACCTTGGGTTGTAAGAAATTGTGGTTTGTAATTGTTGATATATCGCATTGCAATAATCCATCAGAAAATGAATGGACCTCACATCTTTAGACCATGTGATACGAAATATTCTGATAAGTGATAAGCCGATGGACTAATAGCCAATAGCACCGATCGGAGTGATCGGTGATTGGAGTGCAGTAGAGCAAAGGGGAGCAACAGACCATGCAACATTACGATTTGTGATGGATGCGTGGACTCGAAATATTATAGATGTGGGTTGATGATCTTTGAGATCCAGATTAATATGTTTTGCATTGTATTTCCATGTATATTGCATATTGTTTAAGTTTTCTCTATTTTGTGGATTTTGTTATGGAGGAAGGCTGAATGATGGGGACTGTCATACCCACCAGACCTTTCATCTCCAAACCATTTCTATTTTAAGCATCATTTGTTCCCCACTGTAAAAAAATGATGAAATAGAACGTGCAATGAAAACGCAAATGAGAACACAGAAGAGAAGGCGAAGAGATGAACAGAACGGTCTAGCACAGAGGAAGGCATTTTGGGAAACCAAAGAGGTTTTGGTCACCATCCAAGGGGTTTGGAGGCGTTATTCTTGCGGACTCGAGGAGTTTGAGCCATCTCAGGGATACAGCCCATTGTTCTGTAGAGACTCAGGGGGATCTCATAAATTGTAATAATCCGAGCCAATGAGAGGAGAACAGAGAGATGCCACTAGAGGTTGGAGGGAGTTATTCTCCTTACAAAGAGTAAAGAGTTGAGAGCCAGTGCCGAGACACAAGAGCCGAGAGCTAGAGCCAAGAGCTAGAGCCGAGAGCTAAGAGCCGAGAGCCAGAGCTGAGAGCCAGAGCTGGAGAGCCAGAGAAGCTTAAGGGCTGAGAGCCAGACGACAACAAAGAGATCAAATGATAAAGCTATTTCTGATGTCTGAGGTGTGCTAAAGACAAAATAAGGAATTCAAGAGACAGTAAAAGAATTATGAGGGAGTTGGTGCAAGCCAGGAGCTCAAGATAGCTCGGAGTGCTGATTGAAGGAATCTGGTCTAGAGAAGCCTATATCTGTTTGCAGTGTATGGACAGGTAGTGGGATAAGGTGGTATTCTAAACCCATAGGTTCATTTGTAAAATAATGTAGTTGAGTGTGGAACTTGTAAAAGAAATTTACCATAATCTCAGAGAGCCTAGCTGAGTTGATTAGAGTTCAAGGAGATGTAGCCCAAGATATCAGGGTGAACTCCATATTATATTGTTGTCTTATGTGTTTGTTTATTTGCTTCATTTTACTGTTATGTGTGTTTATATATTAGTTAAGGAAATAAACTTAAGGCAATTAAGTAGTTAAAGGAAAACACAAGCATACACCTATTTCAAGTGCTTATTTCTGCAAATGATCAATCATAAGCATAGATCTTGGAAATTGTTTAAGCTTTGGAGTGGGAGAGGTTCTTGTAAGCTGACAAGAAGCCTTTAAGCCCCCATTTCAAATCATAGGATGACCACCAAGCCTCCATAATCAATATGGAAAGTAAGATTTATGACAGAACCAAGTTTATTTAATTGGCCCGTGGTTTACCTACAATTATGTTAGCTCAAAAATCATAAATCAATGCAAATTGGCAAAGGAATCACATGAAGAATTAGAATTATTGAAATTAGCCACAAGAGCAAGGAAAAGAGTCAAGCATTAGGTAAAATCATGCCCATTTGAGCTAAGTGGCATGCCAACAACAAATAATTCCAATGTATCTCCGGTAGGACCGTACAATGCACTGTTGGGAACAAATTAGTAGTATATGAATCACACCAAGGTAGATTTATTTGAGAAGGAAATCAAGTGAATAGATTATTTTGGAGAAAGAAGGATATTTTGGGAAAAATTTAAAACCCACATCAGTGAGGTTGATTACAGCTATACAAGCCAAAAGAAGTCACATGACAGGACGTGTTTTATTTGTTGTTCAAATTAGTAACAATGTTGAAGATAATAGCATCATTGAATATGATGACTAGGAAATTATACTGACATATCCCATCCTAAATCATGTTAAAGATGTATTTATTGAAGATATTTTAGGTTTCCTCCTCACAAAGACCTCGAATTTTCTACTAAATTTATACCAAGAACAACACTAGTAGCTAAGGATCCATGTAGAATAAGGAATCCATAATTCATTGAGCTAAAATTTCAACTCAAGGTGATTGTAGAAAAGTGTTACATAAGGCCAAGTGAGTCATCATGAGGACCACCAATCCTATTCAAGAAGAAGAAGGATGACACACTTAATTTGTCCATCGAATACAAGCAACTAAACATGGTAACTATGAAAAGCAGGTATCCCTTTCCATAGATTGATGATATATTTGATAAATTGAGAGGGACAATCTTCTTCATTATCAATTTAGGATCTAAATATCATCATTTATGTATTAAATATGAAGTCGCTACAAGGAAAATACCTTCTAACGAAGGTTTTTGTGGAAGGCTCTATAAAAATAGACTAAAAATCCATTTGTAGTGGAGTTCACTAGTGATAGTGGATGGGTGTATGTTTTAGCATATTTTTTTGGATGGCGTGTCTATAATATAAAAATGCACCAGTGCTTTACTATTCATACAAGCATCAGTGTTGCATATAACATGGTGCACTATGGAAAATTTATTTTTAGAAAATAAAAAAAACACGATGCGTTAAATAACACCACACAGCAGTGCTTGAACAATCGATGGCACCAATGTCCTTCATGCAGTGAAATGTGTTGGTGCATACAACTAATTACCATTGCTATTGTTTTTAAATTTTATAAAAATTTGGTGTTATATTCCAACGATGCATCAGTGTGGTAAAGGCACTAAAATTCCATGGGGAATCTACAAAAAAGAAGCGCTAGGTAGTTTTTAATTGAAGAAAAAATGTGGTGCTATAGTTTGAAAAAGCACCAAGGTGGTACCTATATTTTAACACCGCAAAGCATCCGAAGAAAAGAACTGAGAAATATTTTTTAACTTTAAACAATGTGATGATCTTGGATATATTACACACTAGTCTAGTTAGTGTAATGCAGCAGGAGAGGGTTGATTAAAAAAACCCTCTTGGTCGTAATTTTCATTTTTACCATCTATAATGCTGGAGAGATATAAATCACTCGTGTCGGTTCTGCCTCATTCAAGTTCCTTGACATAGGTGCCTCTCTTGTCGACCATCCTTTTGTACCATGATCACTCCCTAAGTTTCCAATTTTTTTCAAACTATGCTAAAATTTGGTTTTTTCCATTATGTGTCCATAATGCCTCCCTGATAACCAAATGTCTAGGCAATATCTATGTTTCTCTCTAATTTAATTTTTTAGTGGATTAGAATTGTGAATTAGGTGAAATTTTCCCTTCTTTTTTTCTCCCTGCATGGTGCTTTCAATATATTCGGCTTGCACTGATAGTATTGCACGTTATATATTTACAGGGTGCACCACATTTCGATGTGTGAACATAATGCACCATGATTGTGGCAGTGTGTTTTGTAAATAAAATGAACCGGGAATACGATAAATTGTTTGTCGGTGCATTACTCATAATGCGTTTATTTTTACTAAACGCATTGCAAAAAATAATATTTTAAAATATAGTTATATCTTGGTGTACTCAATAACCTGAACTTTTTGTGCGATGCACAAAGTTTATACTTGTGCGTTGATGCACAAGTGTGACACACTGGTATAAAATATTAAATTTTTTAATAAACATTCATGCACCATACTTATGTACACACCATTGTTGGTGCAGTTATGTTGGAATCGCACTGGAGATGGTGCAAGACTATGTTTTGACAAAAAAATGGCTTTTTTTTGTTTTTAATTGAAACTTATGTTTCTAGATTTATAAATACATGTTTCATTTAATAAATAGAAAATGTACTTTTTTTATGAGGCAGATGTATTTATATGTCATTCATGCAGCAGAGATTTCAGTAAAGGGAGAAATAGCAAGAGCAAGAGCAGTAGGTAGAGCCCTACGTTATGGTCTGAATATGGGAGGGATTTTTATTGTCACCCTATTACTACTGTGACCCGAGTGATCTTCAAGAATGTATGCCTCCTCAAGTACTATGTGGAGGCTAGATCCCTGAAGGCGCACTTTATCTTATTGGCACATATAATCCACCGATGAAGTGCCCAGGAGCATGCTTTCCATGTTGGTCCCATGTTGTGGTATAGGCCCATTGAGGAGAACATATACTTTATCAGTAGCATATCTAGGAGAGAGGAGGGTTTTTCCCAATTCCCTAATGACGCCAATGGGGTTTCAGCTAAGAGTAAGCTTGCATATACTTAGAGATATGTCATGCCTCATGCACTCCATCTAGCATATTTCTAGGTACATAGTGGAAAACTACGAATTTAATATTTTTCCACACAGAAGGTTAGGTGCCTCTCATTTTTAGTTTCTACCATTACACATTATATTAGTGATGGGAAACACATTAGTTTCTCTCTATTGTATTATGTTGATTCTTTAATTCGAGAGCCACATTGTATTAGATGGTTAACCATTTTTTTGAGGTACATTTGCATGGCTTTAGATAGATGTTGTGCATTGAGACATGGGAGGGTGTCCTTCCCTTTCGATTTAGAGATATTTTGTTTCATTTCTGAGAGGTTTTGAGAGATGAGGCCTACATTTTACCGTCAGCCTCCTAGGTCATTCATTGAGGTCTAGATGCACATGTGGGGGTAGATGATTCCCAAAAGGGGTGATGCAAGCCTGGCCTGCAAATACCAGGATCTTCAATATTCCTTGCATATAAGAATGCATCTCAACATATAATCCCAATTGACATCTTAAATCCGACAATTTCATTCAACTTCGTTCACACGTATCTTCAAGCAGTTATCTGCAATGGCAACACAATTCAGCTTGTTTTAGGATTAGCAATACAGACTCGATTTGCTGTAGGAATCAACTCAGTCTCACTGTGATTTCACCCTACTTCAATGAGCAGATCTGGCATAATAATCCGGAGACTCTTCCTTCAATAACTCGGCCTTCTTAGTGAAATAATTCTCCTTTGATGGATTAGAAATCTTCTATGAGCACAAAACCACCTTACAAGAAATAAAAACTTTGGAAGCCAGGGTCCAAAGCATCAATTCATTGCCTAGCCTGTAAATACAAGCTGGAACTCTAACATAATCAAAGATCCCTCGCATTTGTGTAGCTTTCTAAGCATTTATAAATATATACCAACATCTAATGGGTAATAGCAAGGTAGAATTATCAGGAATGAGGTTGAATCCACAATGCTTCAACACTAAAGACCACTTTAGCTTATGAATGAATCATGACTTGAAGCTGGAGACGCACTTTGATCAGACTTTCCCACAGGTGAACGAGATCGTCAAGGGCTCCGGCTCTAGCTCCAGCTTCGAGACCGGCTCCTAGAATCATAACTCTTTACCCGTATATGGATTCTTAAATTCAGTGTCATCAAGTTTCTTGATAGCATATTTCATACCGTCATAGTTAGTGTATTCGACAATTCCAGTGGCACCCTTTCCCTCGCGGAACACTTGAACAAACCCAACATATCTAGCTTTACGCATATGATCCTTCAGGTCTTGCTTTGATGCTGATGAAGGGAGCCCATGAACAATGACACGATATTCAGAATGCTTAGAGACTGCATCCGTCCACCACCACTAGCACTATTGTAACTGTTATGGAGATCACTGAATGAAGACTGCCCCTAACCCCCATGGGCTAGCTCAACCCTAAGACAATGCCCATCAAAATTATATCCATCACGACCACGAATTGCATCTTCTGCATCTCGGGTATCCTCAAACTCAATGAAAAAATAACCAGAATGCTCCCACACACAAAGTAAAGCATCAAGCGGCAAATATGAAGGCCATTCAAGCCTTCCAATACCCAGTTAAAAATAAACTATTGGATACATGCATAGTATCAGAAAAACCATTGCACTAAAACGCCGGAGAGTTTTTAAAGTCATACTTTGGCACTCGCTCCCCTCTAATGAGAGCTTTAGTGCCTCTTTATTTATAAACATACATAAGGGATAGCTCTTCTCAGACCTTATCTTTTACAAAAGCAGGCTTTTTCCTTTTTTACATAATGATTTAAAGCGTGAAGCTTTATTCTCCACTCTTATCCTAATTTTGACTGAAAAAACATAGAAATTCTATCCCAAATTTTGCTCCTAAACTATTTCTCTCATATCCCTTTATTTAGAAAAAGAATATTTACATAATCCTTACTTTCCTATTTTATTAAAAATAACTAAATATTAAAAATTATCACGCCGCCCTTTTATCACATATTTACAAATGAAGATGGTCTTGATGCTCCTGCATCATACATCCAACCTTAAAATTAATCATGATCCCCTGATCATGTGTTCGGATCTGTGTATGCCTGGATCCCATAACTTGTACTGTAACTTTCCATTTGTCACTGATTCTATCTGTTGTTCTTCTCTAGGTCTCCATATCTTATGTTGCCTTGCTCCACTAGCTGCACTCTCACAGTCTTTTGTTGTCTTTCTTTTGCTGCTTCCCTTTTGTTTTATTGCTGCTGGTCTCTTCTGGGATTCCTTCATCATTATCCGCCTCATCATTTCAATTTCTTTGTCTAACAGATTTTCTCCAGCATCTTCAATAAGACCTGTACTCATAAAAAAATTGTTAGAAAAAAAATATAAGGCTTCAGTACCCCTATAAATTTTGTTGTTGCCAGTGTTGTCTCAACTGCCACCATAAATGTTGCCCCACATGTTTCTCTAGCTGTCACTATGGACATTGCTGCCTCCCAAACTTCCTGTCCCTCTGCAACATTCCTTTGCTTTTCACCTGCAATTTCATCTACAATTTTTTTCTCTGGTTCAGATGTCTCCAGCAAATATTTCAGCATTTCATCAACATGCTACAAATTAACTCCAACATATACTCCATCTACCCCTTTGACAATCTTCAGAAATTGTCCATCATCCTCTTGATTGATTTTGGGAATCAAATCAAGTTCTTCAAATACTGTATCTTCATCTTGTACTACTGTAGCAGCTCTAAAATTTTCTCCAGGACTCAGCAAATCTTCACTGGCTTTCTCCTCAGCTTTCTCTGGCAACACTTTAGTATACTACTTTGAGTTCTTTTCCGACTCCTCTATCATCACATCAGTATGCTGATTTGCATTCACCATGAGACTGTCAGCTAGTCTCGCTTTTCTACCATCTTCTGCTTCATGACTGTCATTCATAAAAACTCTCTTCCCTTTCTTCTTCAGCAAATTAACTTGCACA
Source organism: Pinus taeda (assembly GCA_000404065.3). Classification (NCBI taxonomy): domain Eukaryota; kingdom Viridiplantae; phylum Streptophyta; class Pinopsida; order Pinales; family Pinaceae; genus Pinus; species Pinus taeda. The sequence continues at coordinate 46,621 of APFE030403673.1, forward strand.
TAAGTCCTCTGTCTCTCCAACTCTTTTCTCTAGATATCTAGTTTTCTATATAATTCAACAACTTCCTTAGGAGTAGAACTTGGAAACTTCACATGATTTTCCATATCGTCCTTAGTGCTTGACCCATCACCAGCTGGTCCTTCTTTCTCTGCATCAATATCCTGATTAGATTCCTTCTTCTTCACCTCCTTCGGAGATCTTGTTATCTCATCATCGATATGAACAGCCTTCAGATTGAACTCTTCTTCAACAAATTCTAAAGCTTGTTCATCTCCCTGTTCTGCATCTGCAAACATGCGCAACTCATTAGTTTTTAAATCACAAGACCTTTTATTCTTGACTGCTTCCTCCATTATTTTGCCAATGGAAACCTCCTCTTTCAACTCAGCTGCTCTGAGTTCTTCCCGTTTCAACTGTACATCCATCATTTGCTCAAGCTTCCTCAGCTCCCCTGTTAACTGCATGCTTATCTGTAAATCTCTTTTCTGCTGTAGCCTCTGCCACTTCACTCTCTTCCTCATCAGTAAACCATGTCTCTAGTCTTTCAAATTTCCCCGTAACAACTCCATCAATAGCTCAAGATGAACTGCTATCTCAGCTTTCTCTTTCTCATACTCTTCCTAAGTCAATTGTTGTCTTATGCCATTCGCCTTGGCATATTTCTTCTCTTTTCTATTATGGCCTCTTTTTGAACATTTTCTCTCTCCTTTATGACTTTCAGTAGTCATCTCCTTCGCCATGAGTTCCTCACCTATGAGTTGTATGAAGCCTCTACAACAACAAACTCTCTTGTTGCCACTTACCTCACCAATCCTTCCCTCTGGATCTAGTCTTTTGGTAATCATTAGTCCTCTGCTGGAACCTTTCGAGCATCCTCTACTGCTGCTGTAGGCTTCTCTCATTTGCAACTTTATTCAACCTCTGTTGAATCTTTAGGTTTTGCCACATTCACTTAGAATCCCTTGCTAGAATCCTTTATCACTGCACTCCAGCTGTGATCTACTTCTTCCCGCTGAGATTTCTTCACTATGCCTATAAATCAAATTATCCAAGCATAACCTTTAAACCAGAGATAAATAATACCTGTCAGCTCACCTTTCAAGATCCTGTTGATCTTCTTTCACTTCCTCAACTGCACTGCATCTCTGTGCTGCAATATTCATTAGTTCCAAAAATCTAGCATTCATTCATCACATGCAATTAACTTAACTTAACAACTTGAATATTCAAACAGAGCTATCCCTGCTCTCATACCACCTGATGCAAGCTTGGCCTGCAAATACTAGGATCTTCAATATTCCTTGCATATAAGAATGCATCTCAACATATAATCCCAATTGACATCTTAAATCTGGCAATTTCATTCAACTTCGTTCACACATATCTTCAAACAGTTATCCGCAATGGCAACACAATTCGGCCTCCTTTAGCAACACAATTCGACTTGTTTTAGGATTAGCAATACAAACTCGATTTCATGTAGGAATAGATTCAGTCTCACTGTGATTTCACCCTACTTCAATGAGAAGATCTGGCATAATAATCCAGAGACTCTTCCTTCAATAACTCGGCCTTCTTAGTGAAATAATTCGCCTTTGATGGATCAGACATCTTCTATGAACACAAAACCACCTTACAAGAAATAAAAACTTTGGAAGCCAGGGTCCAAAGCATCAATTCATTGCCTAGCCTGTAAATACCAGCTGGAACTCTAACACAATCAAAGAACCCTCGGATCTACATAGCTTTCTAAGCATTTATAAATATATACCAACAGCTAATGGGTAATAGCAAGGTAGAATTATCAGGAATGAGGATGAATCCACAATGCTTCAACACTAAAGACCACTCCAGCTTATGAATCAATCATGACTTGAAGCTGGAGACGCACTCCGATCAGACTTGCCCACAGGTGAACGAGATCGTGAAGGGCTCCGGCTCCGAGACCGGCTCCTAGACTCATAACTCTTTACTCGTATATGGATTCTTAAATTCAGTGTCACCAAGTTTCTTGATAGCATATTTCATACTGTCATAGTTAGTGTATTCGACAATTCCAGTGGCACCCTTTCCCTCGTGGAACACTTGAACAAGCCCAACATCTCCAGCTTTACGCATATGATCCTTCAGGTCTTGCCTTGATGCTGATGAAGGGAGCCCACGAACAATAACACGATATTCAGAATGCTTAGAGACTACATCCGTCCACCACCACCAGTATTCCTGTAATTTCTATGGGGATCATTGAATGAAGACTGCCCTCGACCCCCATGGGCTAGATCAACCCTCAGACGATTCCCATCAAAATTATATCCATCATGACCATGAATTGCATCTTCTGCATCTCGGGCATCCTCAAACTCAATGAAACAATAACCAGAATGCTCCTACACACACAGTAAAGCATCAAGCGGCAAATATGAAGGCCATTCAAGCCTTCCAATACCGAGTTAAAAATAAACTATTGTACATGCATAGTATCAAAAAAACAATTGCACTAAAATTCCCAAGAGTTTTTAAAGTCATACTTTGGCCCTCGCTCCCCTCTAATGAGAGCTTTAGCTGCCTCTTTATTTATAAACATACATAAGGGATAGGTCTTCTCAAACCTTATCTTTTACAAAAGTAGGCTTTTTCCTTTTTTACATAACGATTTAAAGCGTGAAGCTTTATTCTCCACTCTTATCCTAATTTTGACAGAAAAAACATAGAAATTATATCCCAAATTTTTCTCCTAAACTATTTCTCTCATATCTTTTTATTTAGAACAAGAATATTTACATAATCCTTACTTTCCTATTTTATTAAAAATAACCAAATATTAAAAATTATCACACCCCCCTTTTATCACATATTTAAAAATGAAGATGGTCTTGATGCTCCTGCATCAAGGGGTCTATTGGAGTATCCGGCTAGGATTTCTACCAAGGCATTGATGCTACTGGCCAGTGAGGATGACAATGTGTTTGTCACATTGGTGTTTATGTATATGGGGATCGATTGGAGAGATTTTCCCAACATCTTCTTCATAGAGGCTTACCCTCTGGATGATAGAGGTAATATTAGTGTTTTCTTTAAATTAATCTAATTTGATTTTATTGTTTTAATTAATCAGAATAAAATTTATTCTAGCACATTCTTTAACATATTTTTTTAATTGTTTAAAGAAATTGTCTAATTATTGTTGTGTACTATATATTTTGTAGACATCAACACATTTGACAGGATCCCCCACCAGATCGAGGAGATGAGGAGATGAATGGGGGCATTGAAGAGGGTGAGGAACATCCTCATGGGGGCATGGGCATCTAGGGTCGTAAGGTTGGTCTATCATTTCAAATGGACAATTGCAATATATTATCGAAAGTTTTGATTGATATGGGAGTTTTCACTATGATCCTAGTTTCATAGATCTGTAGATGGATTTTCCATGCAAGATGATGCCTCTTATTTGTCATATCACAAAATCTAGTAGGGTACTAGAATTGATGAGGGATGCAAGGCATGCGACAACAGAGACATCAGATGAGGGTGGTGATGATGATGATGAGGGCGATGATGATGACGATGACGGTGGTGATCATGATGATTCTGGTAGTACCACTTCATCAGATCATGGTCGTGAGGGTGTCGGTGATATTTTTGGTGGTACACCTCCTCGTCAATTGTTTGATGTTGAAATGTCGGAGCTAGAGGATATTCCTTATGTTTCTCCAAACAAAGAAGAGAAACCACCTAACCCTTCACCTCAAAGTTGGACATATCATGTTCAGATAGTAACTGGCCATCCATCATCTTATACTACCAACCACCTCCTCCTGATTAATGTCAATTGAGTTGAACACATGTTGATGGAGTAGCTTACCATTTATCGTCTTCAATTGGAGACCAAGTTGGCCCTACTACGTCTATTGTATTGATAGATATTTGATTGCACTTATTTCACTTGATGTAATTATTTAACTTTTGTCTGTTTGTGTGTGTGTGTGTGTGTGTGTGTGATAGAAATTATTTGACATGAGATGACATTTATTTTAATTTGAGGATGTGTGTGCTGATGTTGTTAGATTACAATTTTTGTGTTTTGTTAGGCATGATCAAAATGAGGATGCCCTATTAGATTATTCGATTTCAGTGCTACCTAATAACGTTTATATGTTCTATAGGTGTATATAATTAGATGATTGTAGTGAGTTTCAATGTGTATATTAGATTATATTTATGCATGTTAGATGGTTATCGTCACGATGTTTATTTTTATGAAATAATATTTATTATAGATTATGTATTGGTGAACTTATATCAAACTTTTATATATGAAATTGCATGAAGAACTACTTACTTTAAAAAGAATGTAAATATATTTTTATAAATTACAAATTTTAGTATGGTTGAAGCTATGACTGTCAAATTATGATAAATAGTTTTATATTTCTTAGATAGTTCATTGATATTCAATATAACTTAATTAGTAAAATATTTTAATACTCACAAGGAAAAAATATTTAAAAGTAAAATAATTTTGTTACTTCTTAATAAGAAGAAAATGTGAAACTCATTCAATTTAATATAAAATATTATTATTAATAAATTATTAAATAATACAATTTATGAATTCAATATAGGTTTATAAAATTCAATCTATTGTTAAATTTAAAAAAATTTAGTCATAATTTTTTATAACCGAGTGGATTGAAAATTATGCTATTATTATGGACATTGGAATATTTTACTTATGGTTGAAAGTAAAATGTTTTTAAAATATTTTTTGTTATAGGTATATTTTTGTTTTAAATATCATATGTAAATGGAATATAGAATGACATACACATAATGTAATATCAATAATACTATTTCTTGTCCTATGAAAAAATTACATTTCTTCCCTGTAATAAAAAGTAAATTATATTATTTTACACATTACATTTCTTCCTCATAATAAAAGCTAAATTATTTTTTTAAATTCCAGTTAATTTATATCTCTATATAAAGTTATATAAGATTAATGTGCAAATTGAAGTATTGTAATTATGATGGATGTTAATCTCTTTTTTAATTATGATTTTTAATTTGTTAATTTAAATTATTATTTCACCATTTTAAAATATAACATTACATGACAACATCTCTCCTTACATTTCTTCCTCTTAATAAATTATTTTTTTAGTGTCCGTTAACTTATATCTCTATATAAAGTTATATAAGATTAATGTGTAAATTGAAGTATTGTAATTATGACCAACCTTAATCTCTTTTGTTATTACTATTTTTATTTTGTTAATTTAAATTATTATTTTACTAATTTTAAATATAACATTAGGTGACAACACCTCTCCCGAGTTGTAGAGCACCTCTTTGTGCAATTAATTTAGATTTAATATAACTTTAATAAAAATCTATTTATAACAACTCTTATCAATGGCAACTCTTATAAATTTAATATTTATAGCAACTCTTAACAACTTAAATTAGAATTTTCTCTCTCTAAAGATAAGGATCAAGAATTGTAAAATAAGGCTTGTGAGGTTACTTGTAGTTAGGGATTTTCTTTATTGGAAGTTCTCCCTTAAAGAGGAAAGTGAATTTCTTTCTAGTAATAAAAGATTTAACATTTTGGTAATATTTTAGTTCTTTATTGTCTATTGTACTAGTTTAAGTTTAACTCTTTTTAATAATAAATATGATTTAAATAATACAAAAATGATGCTATATTAGATTTACATTTTTGAAAAATAATATATTTTATTATTTCTTCATGAACAACTCAAAAAATATTAGTGACTAAAATTCATGTTTTCACATTTCTACTAGATAATATTAAATCATGTTCACAGTTATAAAAACATGTCTACTTTAAGTAATTTAGTTATAAATACATAAAAATAGATACCTATTTTACATAATCTAAATAGGAACCAAAAATGCATCACCAAGCCTATTTGAAATTCAAACAAATACCTCCTAATCACCAGCATCAATTTCGTGTGCTTGATATGTTTTGCACACACGAATGATCATATTTACCAAATGCACTGGAAAAATAATATTTAAAAATATATCTATAGCTCGATGCGTTCGACAACGTGAATGTTCCATACTGGTGCACAAAGGTTATATGTGTGCATTGTGGAAGTGTAACATATAGCTATGAAAATTTAATTTCATGAACCAATAGTGGGGAATCATATGTATGTGCACATTGATGATGACGCATGACTGTGTTTTTGGTGTGTCAATGATTTTTTTTAAATTAAAAGTTATGTTTCCATATTAATAAATACATTTTTCATTTAAAAAAAATAAAAATTGTATGTTATGTATGAAGTCGATATATTTTATGTGTCAATCATGTAGCTCAAATGTCAATAGAGGAAGCAACAACAAGAGAAAGAGAAAATGGCAGACCCATATATTATTGTTTGGCCATGGGCAGCCAGAGAGAGGGAGAACAAATAATTGTTTTCCTACAATAAACACTCAAGGTTTCTTACTTGGATATCGGAGCTCCCTGCTACAAACTGCCATGGCGCTGTGGATTTCAGAATGGAGCTATGAAAAGTTTATACTTTCTTGAATGTTGTTGGTTAACATGATAAAATAAGAGTGAAATTGGAAGGTTGGTATGGAGAAAAGATATAAAATTAGGGTTTCATGGGTTTTATCAATCACAAAACAAACACTATGAAAATTTGCATGTGTGTCTTTCATGCCATTGTTGTATCGTATAGTTAGTGTCCTTCAAATTGATGACATGATGTATATGGCTTAGGCTCATGAATTTAAATTACATTATGTATATGGCTTGGGTTCGTGACCTTCAATGGTCATTCTCACAAAGATAGATTTTAATAATATATCACATGCAACACCTTATTATGTAGCCTTATCACTTATTATTACACAGTTATAAAGACATGTGTTACACTGAAATTTGTTACCATGACTATCTGCAGTTAATATGGCTCCATCAAAAGTCATGTTATCCTCCTTGTCAAGCCTTATACCTCTACTCTCCATGTCAAACTTCAAAAAAGAGATAAAGTCATTAAAAATCATGTTTATCTCTGGGTATGCAGGTTCTCTCTACCTTGCCTGCGTGTATGCATCCCAAGCTCATTGTACCTGCGTACCTGTACGCTCTGTAAGTCAAGGGATGGGTGCGTACTCCTGTAAAGGTCAAAAGGCGCAAGTTTCATCTTAAAAAAGTTACTTGTGGTCACTTCTAGAGCTTTCTAGAAGAGTGTTTGATGTGTATTGAGTGCCTCTAGATGCATGCATCCCTATGATAGAGGAACTTATCCCATCAAGAGAGGAGCTACCCCATCCAAAAGAGGGAGTATCCCATTGATGTTGGAACTGAATAACTTCCTCTAGGACACTATAAATACAGGCATTGGGCCAAGGGAGGGGAGGTTGAAAGCTGAACATTCCAAAGGGTAGATGCTGCTGGAATTAGGACTTCCATTGTAAGCTTGTGAGGAGAGATTACCATCCTTTCTTGTTTCATTTGGAAGTGGGTGAGCTTGTCAAAGTAGAGGAAAACTCTTGCTGGACCCTGGGAGGAACTTGCACAACACCAAGGCTCAGGTTGTAATGGTTTCTTTTTTGTTTCTTAATACAAATAAGTCCATTCTTCTCAATGATTTGTTGTTAATGAATTGTTTCATATACTCCTTGGTCTATATGTTGAATATGTTTTGTTTTATGGAATATTCAGGTGTTATGTAATCGTTTGATTGTTAGTGTATGTAGGTTTCGAAGTGAAGGAGGAGCTCATCTGGATCAACTAGGCTAGACTACTACAACAGTGTTGGACCTCAGGTAGGATCGAAAAACACTTGGTTTCTCATATGATAATGCATGTTTAGAGAAGGATTGCTCTTAATTGTCTTGTTTGTCACTAGAGAGTCTTAGACTCCTAGGGAGGTTAGTTTTGTCAGCAAAAAAAACTATTTCCGCATGACAAATTGGCGACACCACTGGGGAATCCATTGATGTGATTGATTTTTCCTTTGAGTAATACTTTGATCTGAAAAGAGTCATTTCTTATTTGTTTTTTGATTGTTTGACTGTGTTTTTGGGTGGGCTAGCTTAGAGTTAAGTTAGAATTTAGTTTTTCTTAATTTTTCAGTAGTACGCACCCTCTGAGTTAGACACAGTGCGTACCTGTACGCACTGTATCTTTGCACACAGAGCGTGGACACACCTGGTTAAACAGGTTGCCTGCATACCCTGTCAAAATTGAGAAAATTTCAATTTTATCCATTTTTTCCCTTTATATTTTGTTTTCATTAGTCTTTACTGCCCAGATCCACTAGTTGTCTATCAGAAATATTCACCTGAACTTCTCCCATTAGTATCAAGAGTTTTAGTGAAATTCATTGAAGTTTTAGCCTTAGGGTTTTATTTTTGTATTGGTCCTGTAGTCATTTTGACTTTAGAAGTTGTGGAACCTTAGATATCTCTGCTTTTGTCAGTCTTCTTAGGATTCGGACCAGTCATAAAGTCTACCTGTGTGAGCAACCTACCTTTGTGTTGTCTCTTTGCGAAATTTCAAAATCGCTTGTTGATTTAAGTTGTGAATTTCATTTTAAGAAAAGAACAAAAAGAGTTTTATTTTTTGTTTTCATTAGTTTATGATTCTGCATGAACTAGTCCTTGGTGTGATTGTTGCCAAGTAAAACATCCCGGAATCATCTTAGTAGGCTTTTGCTTCTTAGATTTACTTTTAGGTAAATTTCCTTTGATTTTCTTTTTGAGTGATTTTTTCATAGATTTTTATAGATCTTGAAATTGCTTTTGATTAGATTAGTTTTACATGCTTTATTAAATAGGAAAATACAAAAAGGTCTCCTTTGCAAAGTTTGTTTTAGAGTAGAATTTGACGTTTTTGAAAGAGAAAGGAATTTTTCGTGCAAGTAATGAGTGGTCATGTTTTGTGCGCTTTGAAAAGATAAATAGATTGTTTCTTTGATTGTCTATTAAGAAAGTTGTTTTTATTAAAAGATTGCATTCTCTCAACTCTCTTAATTAGATGATTCATTGAAAAGGAAAGTAGTGTAAATCATCTTAGGTGCATCTTTTTAGAGAATTGGAGTCGAGTCTATACACCATCAAGTTTCATCTCCATCACCTTTTGTCTTACAGAACAACCATTAAAATCAACGCTTAAAGTAAAATTAACTTAGAAATTCTTATTTTACTAGGGCTCTGAAGCACCAATATAGATCAGGCTAGTGTCTTGGAGTAGGTGAGTAATTAACTCTCCAAGACTATAAAACCAAACAAGTAGCTTATCTTGTGATAGGATAAATCCAGCTGTTGCATTTATACTATGGGAAAGCTCCTCTTAAAGGAGAAGCACGAGCTCGTGTCCGAACCAGTGAGGGGATCAATCCTCCCTCATTGGGAACGACACCAGACACGCATGTATTACAAATGGTAAACCTCAGATTATTGTTGAGGAGCTAGGGGATCACTTATCGGTAAACCTTGGATTAACCATTGTCAAGGAGCCGGTAAGGGGATTGAGCTTGTTACTCTGCCCTTGCGTGCTTTCGGAGTGTAGACTGTTCCCCCAGGTGTATTTGTTGCTATTGGTGAACTTAGTGAGCATTATCTTAGGATTCTACCCAAGGTGACGGTGGAGGGAAGATCCCACTGTACCTGGAGCAGACGTCGGCTAGACTCACTTGGATTTTCTGGGGGGTTCACTTCACTCGAGACGATTAAAGTGGAGGAACTTGGTCCAGTATATTCATTAAGCAGGTTTCTGGGATAACTATTCCACCCGCTATTTCTGTACTGAATCCTACGAGGTTGGATTTCATCACCAACTAGTGTTTTTGGTCCGAAAGCTATTGTTTGTATTTGGTTTAACGCCCTAGATTCTTTAGGCGTATGTTTCAAAATTGTTTGGTTCTTTAGCGACTTTAGGTGTTTTTCTTGAGATTTTATTTTCTTTTCGTGTGTAGTAGTTAAAATTTTTTAGCTGTGGCTGAATCACCGAGACGCTCCCGTAGACTTCAGGGCGAGTCTCCTAAAGTTGTTAGTCTGGCCGAGATATTGAGGTGAGCCGGTAGAGCATGGGGTACACCTCCTGAAGAGGACCAGCCTTATTACGAAGGATTGAGAATCCTTGTAACTCCTGGTGGCAGTGGAATAATTCCACCTGAAGAAGGAGAGTCTTCATTGGTAGTCCACCCAGATTACCAAAGTCTAGAAACAAGCTACGATCCTGAAGCTGTTGGGGTTTCCGAACTTACTGGTAGTGTTGCATCTTCCGGTGATATAGGTGAAGAACCTCAAATATCCGAACCTGTTACTCCATCTTCTAGTTTTCCTGGTTCACCTAAGGTAGAAAGAGTCATCACCGAAAATCTCCCTTCTGGTTTGATTTCTATTGAAGAACTCGTCCCAGAAGAAGATCTAGGCGCTTCTTATCTTGAAGAAGATATACCTTCTCTCGATCTCAGAGAGCGTGAGTCTATATTTTACAGTCCCCCTCGAGCTACCACTTGGTATCTTTCGTTGACCAATTTTTTGGACTCAGTTAGTTTTTCTCCACCTCGTTTTCCTTTTCCACCTAGAGGTTTTACTACTCCTGTATATATGTCTAGTCCGCCATCTCCGGAAGCCTATTTATACGGCGGTCCGTCTATTCCTGCTGGGTATCCGTCCATTTCTGGTACTTTTTCAGGAGCATCTCCTTGTCCTTTCGAATATAAGTTATTATCTGCATGTAGTGGTAATAGTCAGTTGAGTGCAGAAGAAATTCTGATGATGTCGGGTCAACCTCAAGGCAGTCAGTTACCACCTGGGGGGCAGCCTCAAGGTACTCCATATGCACCTGGGGGGCAACCTCAGGGTACTTAATGTCTGCCTGGGGGGCAACCTCAGGGTACTCAATTTGCACCTGGGGGGCAACCTCAAGGACAGTATATCCCTACGGGACAATACATTCCTCAAGGTTAACCCCAGGCCCAATATGTGCCCCAGG
>APFE030403677.1:0-12229 GCA_000404065.3 Pinus taeda
AACATGATTTATTGATATCTGCGTTTAATATCTACTACTGATGTTGCACTTTTGTACTCTTAGTGGATGTTGGATTAAGAAGAGATAGATCATTATTGCTTGAAGCTCATGAGTAGAACTAGTTATAAATGGTACTTTCATCTCTTAACTATTTCTGCTTATGTGTTAAGGTGATATTTATGTTTAGTTATTTATATATGAATGTGTTAATGCTTGAGTTATCATTTGGCACTTTTGTACGATGATAGCTATTTATTTATGCTGAATATATGAGTAGCTTATTATGCGATATGTTTTTCACAACTGTCTCGTCTAACTTTTTATATGAAATGGTTTATCTTTATTGAATTCTTTTCTCATAGTAGTGGAATAATATTTATTACCAACTGTTATTTGAAATCATTTTAGATCGCATAACGGAAAGATTACATCCCGGGTTAGTTTAGAATTAGATATTTCTATTTATTAGAATACAATTGCATGTTGTTCGATTAGATTTAAAATAAAAGCATTTTACCTAGGAATTATTAGAAAGGAAATATCAATTCTCAACACACACACACACACACACACATATTGGGAAACTAGTCCCATATCCCGAGTCGAACCCACTATACCAAATGGAAAAGGAGTTGCTAACCAAGATTCAGACCAGGTGGGTATCCCCCTTGTTGTAGACCCGATTTTTCGGGCTTCAACACATTACAAAATGGTCCACATACTTGTAGTAATTCCATTTTAACATCAAATACAAGAAGGGTAGCACCAATCATGTCGTAGACTATCTTATTTGGGCCCTAGTTGTGGCATTTACCACAATGCTCAACTCTTATGTGCATGAGAGCTCTAGATGGCTACAACTGTACAAAAGTGACTCAAAATTCACTTCCACATACCATATGTTAATGGAAAGAAAAATAGTTATAGATTTTCACTTCCAGGATGCACTATTTTGCTACTTGGGGCACCTTTTTGTTCCTTCATGTGAGTGTGCCAAGTTGACTTAGGAGGAACATTAAAATTTGGGTAGCATGGCACCTTGGTGTGGAGAATATAGTGGCAATACTACAAAATTAATTTTATTAGCTGAAACTTTGATAACATGTTGCCAAGTATATCAGGCCCTACATCGCTTGCACCATTGCCAAACCAACCATTAAGAAGAAAGCCTCGTACACCCCTCTTCCTACTCATAACTAGCCTTGGGAATCCATCTTGATGGACTATGTCTAGCCTTCCTTATACCATGCATGGTATTGATTGTGTGTTTGTGGTCATCAATAGATTTTCTAAGATGACAATTCTAGACTGCCAAGCTCTTCTTCAAATGGGCGTGGGTACATTTTGGGATCCCACAGAACATCATATATTATTAATATTAAAGGTTCCTAAGTATTTTCTAATTGAGCTTGTAGTCATTGTTGGAAGCCAAGCTCACCAAATCAACTACCTTCAACTCCTAGATTGATGGCTAGACAAAGGTCATCAACAAGATGTTCATGCAAATTTTGTACACGTAAAACTCTAAGAATCCATAAATATGGGATAAGAGTATCCACTATGTTCAATGCATAAACAACATAGCTCTCCATAGCTCAACTAGCCACAACCCCTTTTAGGTGGGCTTCGGATTTCAACCATTGGGTCACATTGATGTCACACTGCCCCTTGTAACTAGAGAGGCATAATAAACACATGTTTCATCTGAAATTGAAATAACTACCAGGTTCATTGAACAAATTTAACACATCCACCAATAGGTCCATAATATCTTGCAAAAAGTTAATACTAAGTACAAAACAATGCCATTATCATCACCGGGTGTCATACAAGTTTCAAGTGGGGGGAATGTTTGGTTACATTTACAGAAGGAATGCCTTGCAGGAGCCCAATGAAACATTTGGCCACTTTCCTATGGACCTTACACCATCGCCAAGCTATGTGTGATAACTCTTTTGAGCTAAGTATCCCCTCCTTCCTTGGCCGACACCCAGTGTTAAATGTGGACCACCTTCAGCCATACTTTCCACCATTGTTGGAGACATAAGAAGTCACAAAGAAACTAACAATGACACATTTTAACCCAGATTGCCTTAAATCAAACACAATTTATCAAATCATGGAAACATTGATTAATATTAGTTGCCAACAGAGGATCCAATTATATTATGCGAGCTCCTGCACTAGGGAAAGTGGTTCACTAGGGGCCAAGTTCGACATAAGTTTTACCATTTCATGGAGGCACTCAACGTAATGGAGACCATTTCTTCCTAAGTAGGGATGATTCATCTAAGTGGATATTGGTGGCCACTGACCTATTCCACTGGCTCATAACAAATTTTTTCTATTTTGGTAGTTTTTAGGTCCTAAACTTTCAAAGTTGTTTTAAGGAAAAAATGTTTTTTAGGGAAAAAATCTAACAATTGTCATAGGCTATTATTGGCAATCAGAAATGTACTTCTTAGATAGAACTTTTGAATGGGCTACCATGCACACCAAAACAATGATCGTATGCCAAAGTTATGATCCTAGGAAGTTGACATTCCAACTTGTCCCATCAGGACCCAAAAGCCTTTGATGATTCATCTCCTAGGGTTAGTTGTTTATATGTTTATAGTTTATCATTACTTATTTATGATAAAAAGACCTTTGAGCCTCATTGTAACACAATTCGGTGAAGGCACATAACTATCACATATCTTCTTAGAGCTAAGATACCACCATTCGAGTTAGTTTGTTTCATTTTGCGTGTATAGATTTTAAACATTTTCCATTTATTAATAGAAGTCAAGTTTCATTGTATCTTTGTGTTTTGGTTATAAATCTCTATATCATTTCATTCCTTTCATAAATTTAGATCACCGCCTCAGCTAACACCACCTTCCATATGGTCAATGTGCCAAATGTCCACTACTCATGTTATCAACTATCCTATACAAATTCCATGTGTCATTTCATATGGATTCCACATGTCCTCTCGCGGGAATATCACATGGTACCTCTATTCCCTTTTTTAATGGTTTGGCAAAAAAATCAGAATGTGATATCTTTCTCATACAGAGTCTGTTTGATCCTATTCAACCATTGTGGGAAAGGTCTCATCGAGATCTACATCATGGTGGCCTTTGCATTGAGTTTTGAGACCTTTGAATTTTTAGGTATTCTAGATCCTCCCATATCACTTACTAATAAGATGACTGAAATATTCTACTTCTAAGACACGAAAGGCACATTTGGACTACTTGAGAAAGAGTTAATAAAGAGAGAGAATTTGTAATGCTAGATCCATGTGTAACATGGACTAGCCAAGTTTTACTATTTTAGGATGTCATTACAAAATATGAGGAAAAAATGACATAGAAATGATTTAAATATGTAATTCATCATTGGGCCAAGGCGAAGATTTTAGAGTGAGAGAAACATCATCATATTCTAACATGTCTTCTACAATGTCCATAAAATGTTTCTACTCCTTACATTGTGTCCACGAAAATATTTTTCACTAGCAAAGGCCCTGAAGTTGACGTTTTTCCATTTCAGCATGGATCAATGTGTGGATCTTAAGAAGAGAGAGAGGAGAGGTATTGGTGGGACACACACAATGAATATAGGGTAGTTTTTAGTTTGAGAATTAATAATCTGTTGTGCTTCTTAGGGTTACTAAGTGGCTAAGAGGCAAGTGGGAAGGTAACCCATAAAACTTGGGCGCAAATTTCTTCCTTTAGACCACTAACAAAGGATTCTCAAAAGAAGGTATCAAACATGCCTTCAATGAAAAAAATAGGTTGCTCAAAAGCAAAGATGTACTCTTCAACTCTACTTATTTGGTTAAGCTTGGTTAAGTGGTCCAAGTCATACGCATCGATGTCAAAATGTTCATAAACATCAATGAAAAATTGAGTCTAAATAATATAACTTTTGTGGTAGTCAATATGTCATTTCCACCATTTGTTTTCACCTGGGGTCTAAATACAATATGACATGAAGTTTCATTAAGTCCTCAATGATTCCTTATACTAAAAACTAGTGTTTCATTTAAGTAACCTAGCCTATGGGATTAGAGCCATCAAATTTATTCACATACAATTTAGGAAGGCACAAATCATGAACAAAGGAGTTAGAGTGAAATCCCATGGAATTGGAGGATTCAAATCCCTCTTCATGTATAGGATGTTTCAAGGAGTGATTAGCCATGAATTTACTAAAAATGCCAGCCATTTGGTTATACAGGTTGAATAGTTTGGTAAGTAAAACATTAATAGTAGAAAGATGGGTGTTGAATGTAGTAAATTTTTTATAAGAAACAACTTGATCTTGTGTTAATTTTTCTTACAAGTCACCATATAACGTTTCCAATCTAGCAATGTGGTTGCCATATGGATGGGGTGTACATGACAAGGCGAGTAGAGGGTGATGATCAAGTATGGGTGCAGTGGAATGGGACTTGTGGGTCCACAAAAAAAGACTTGTTAAAGAGTTACATGAATGTGATGAATGAAACTTTCTAGAGTTATTGAGATAGGAAGTCAATTATGGGGTGAGTAGGTCCACACATAAAAATTCTTATGGAAGAAATGGACCATTGCCATCAACATTACACAAGGAGTCTACTAAGACAGGTATCAAATAAGGGTGCCAATAGATCAAATATATTATCTTTTTTTAACTCCTATAGAATTATACTTCCATTTGAAGAATATTGCATTGATATAATGCTTAAATTCTTATTATTGAAGATATTATAGAATTTCCTAAAATGGAAGCAAGATATGGGATTTTCAATAATTGAATTGTAACAACCCCATTTTGATCCTCTATTAATATTGTAATGAAACATGGTAATGTTTCATATATTAGCATGTATATGTGGAATTGGAAGAATCAAGCAACAATATATATGTAGTTTAATTGCTTGAGTAGAAATATGTTAACACAACTAAACATACAAATACTAATATAGACTATGGTACTACAAGTGGGAATGAGTGAGAATAGCGAAGGGGCTATGAGAATTGATTTTCCCTAAGTTGTGGAGACCCTGTTAAAGATATGTTAAGAGATTTGAATTCGAAACAATTCCATTGCTTTTTCCCACTTATTGAAAATTGGTTGAATGAGGTAGTTGTGGAAGCTCCCTTCCAAAATAATAAAGGTCGGGTGGTAGTTGAGAAGTTCCTTCAAGAATTAAAGGAGATATGGGTGAGAGTACTAAGTTGGAGAAAACTTTGGATGACGAAGGATTGCCTTGGAAAATGGGTTAATAGAGGAAGAGTTGCATGAGGGGGGAGATAGAACAAAAGGAGGAATTGGGCACCCATGGGAAAATTCAAAGTCAATCAAAGACCCGTGAATGGAAAGATGTATTTGGAAACAGACGAGATTGCATGTACTCCTATAGAAAAGGAATTATGAGTAGAGTTCTGAAAATCTTGAGTGGAGTTATGGCAACCATTTTTGGGACAAATAGAACTTGATTTTGATACATAGACATGTCCAACGCAATGCCATTCATGAATTATATCCGTTGAGAAGTGAAGGAGTTTCCTTATTTTCCTTGCAAGCTAGTAGAGGTTTATTTGGAGATAATAAAGGCCCCAAGGCTTAGTAGGGTAGGAGATTTCTCTGTTGATCTATGTTTGTGAAGGAGAATTGCCTTCACCTAGTCATTTTCATGAGAGTTGAAAGCTTCCCTTAGTGATATCATAGTCTGCGATGGCCAGCTATAGAAAAGTGTAATGTGCAACTAAGGCTATGGTTGGGTGGAAAATAACTCATTTCCAATTAGTTAGGCAACTCATTTTTCACATAAGTGTTCACTATCTCATAACTTGTGTAAATGTATGAATAATTGGTGTTTACTGATTCTCCATTTAAGAGATTAAAATATATCTATTGTGATATATCTCTGAATGCAAGTATATGTATTTACATGCTAATTACATATAGCTCATGAGTATGTTTGCACGAGAAGTTTCTAAGTTCATGTATGAGAATTTGTAGACTGAGTTGTGATGACTTAGAATAATATATGAAGTATATGTATAATTGCATGATAAATGTTATATTAAAGAAACTCGATGGAGATAGCGAACTTAGCTTGAGGAGCAAACAAGCTTGGTTTAAATACCTTTTGATTTATTTGAAGTCATTAGTGGAACAACCTTAATGGTTTATGGGTGGCTTGAACTAGAGTCCCTACTTTAGTAGGATAAACCTACGGATGTTTGATTTATGCATGGCATGGCTACTTCTCTGGTTGACTTTATAGCCGAAAAATATATGAAAGTAATTTGTGAGTTGATGCTTGGTAATGACTTGTAAGAGGATCATTGGTACATCCAGATTAATAGTTATAAGATCCAGTTGAGAATTGGTTGTAAGTAAAGGAAACATTTAAGCGCATGCTATAGCTAAATAAAAATAGGTGAACATCTGTAAATCTATATCCCTATATACATATGCGTTAAAAATAGGAATGCTTGACTGAATAAAGAGGGCACTGTATAGTTTATTCACGCTTACGATTATCTAAAGCTTAGACAAAATATTGTGAAGAGCCTACAGAATTTTCAGAACTGAAAATCCATTTATCATGGTAAGATTGGAAGAGTATTGAATTTAAGGCTATGGGGAGAGAAATTTCCCGAATATGAGATTTTCCTGAGCCTAAGTGAAACTTAAAGCAATTTTTACTATTCATGGAGGTGCATGACAATATTAACAAATTATATAGATTACTTAAGGTAAACAAGAACAACATCCGAGATGATGTTGAAGAAAGTCATTTTTGTGTATATTGTTTGATTACATTTGCATTTGGAAATACATATACTCTCGATTCCATTAATAAATCTTAAAATTTAGAAAGTTTTGTATTAGTTTTGTGAAGAATGCATTTTAGATAGAGTTTGAGTGGGTTTAATGGTTAAGAGCATGTGTTTTATGTTAAGACTTCACAAGTTCAAAACTAGAGAGGTAGATTATATATGCTTTTGTAAACTTTTTTTTTTTAAGGCCTAATCTAAGGGAGACCCAAGATCAATCCTCGTAGCTGCCACTATAACACCAAGAGTACATCCAACAACCTGCAAGCCAGATATACTAAATTCTTATGATTTTTGCAAGAGCCGAGACTCCGGCGGGGAGGGGAGTCTACTCCTTGAGCTGCACACCATAGCAGGACACTAAGTGAGATTTGAACCCTGGCCTCGCGGGTTTCACCCAACAAACCCAGCGATCAAACCATACATCACTGTATGTATGTTTTTGTAAACTTAGCAATCAAATCGCTATCCAAAAGTAAGTCCCTTGTCCCACAAACAAAAAAATCTCATACACTAATTTGGTGTCTAACTTAACAGTGACCTTAAAATTAAATAATAATAATAATACTTAAGGGGAGTCTACTCCTTGAGCTGCACACCATAGCAGGACACTATACTCAATGAGATTTGAACCCTGGCCTCATGGGTTTCACCCAACAAACCGAGCGATCAAACCATACATCACTGTATGTATGTTTTTGTAAACTTAGCAATCAAATCGCTATCCAAAAGTAAGTCCCTTGTCCCACAAACAAAAAAATCTCATACACTAATTTGGTGTCTAACTTAACAGTGACCTTAAAATTAAATAATAATAATAATACTTAATAAAGTTAAAACCAGCGACCTGGTTATACCAAATTTAATGTTGTTAATATTAATATTAATATTAATATTACGTTGGTATATACTAATTTTAATATTGTTAAAGAATTTATAAAAATATTAATATTTCTTATTACTCAACAATTAATATAAGGCCAATATATTTTAATAATTATTAAATAATTCTTTAACGACCAGTTATAAACCCTGTTAATATCCTTATTTATATTAGGTATAAACGGGTTTATATTTATGTTCTTATACTGTATAAACCAAGATTCTTATAACATGGAATTGCGCAATGAGGTCTTTAAAGTCTCCAGAAAACATTTCTTGGGAAGGCACACACTTCGCTGATCACTATTTCACATTTTAAAGACCCCTCACTTACTTTGCAATCACTGCATATGTTAAACATGTGCTTTAATAACATATTCTCGGCTTACTGTCTTACCCTAACTCAATTAAAACAGTAAATTAAAAGTCATTTCTAATTAATAAATATTTAATTTTTTAAAGTCTAAATTAATCATATAATTCAGGAATTACCATTTTTATGGTTTGAAATATTGTTTTCTTATATAGATAAATTTATACCTTAAAAAACTCAATTTAATTAATAAAATTCTTTGATTTTTTAAATGCAAATAATTATATAATTAAGAAAATATATTTATTATTTATTTAAAAAAAATATCTTAAAAATTTAACTTACTATTTTTAAAAAATTATGTTTATTTTAAATTAATAATTATAATAGAGAAAAAGTTTCAATCTTTATTGAATATTTACAAAAATTTATCTCACTATTTTGTTTATTTTATAATTTAGTTTCGAAAATTTTAATATACTTATCAATCATTAAAAGTTAGTATGAATTTAAATTTCATAAAATATTTTAGAATATTTTTAATAGTTAACGACATAGTCTAACTTATAGATGAGATAGTCATTTTCACCGGAATTCACTAAAATTTTGCAATACAATTTCAAGATTTTTTGTTATTTAAAATACATTTTGAATGCATAAATGGATTCAACGCCCTAAAAACCCCCCCATGCACTCAAATTATGCAGATTAAACTATTTAAACTCAAGTTTTTAAAAATATCCATGTGATTTTGATTAAAATTAACTAGAAAAAATGTCGTGGAAAAGGCAATTTCATCTATAAGTTAGACTACGCATAGTTAACAAATCAAAGATTCCCCGGATGCAGGTGACGCTCAGGCATTTAATGTATTCCATGCAGAATTATGAGCCCAGGTACTGCCACCTGCAAAGCAGCGTGGAGTCCCAGATCTCAATCACTCGCAGAAGGAATGTTTTTATGGCTGCAGGACAGGGCAGGCTGGCGACATTAATGCAGGACGCGCTTCAAAGCTGCCTGGTAATGGTTATATACATGGCGTTTTCCTACGTTCATTCCACCTCCAGCGTTCAGATCTCTGGTTCTAGGTTCGGTTTTCAGTTATGGTGTGAGGATAAGCATGAGCCTGTCTTCAGAGGTAAGATTCAGGCTCGCTCGGGTTTGTTTTGGCAGCATTTTGAGTTCACCTGCGCTCTCCACAGGGGGATTAGTTCAGTGACTTGGGGTAAGTGATCTGAAACCTGTGATATCAGTATTGTCTGTGTTGTGTCTCCGTCTCGTGTTTTAACTGTCTGCGCTTACGGGCCGCTGGTTCAATTGGGTCATTCCCCTGGTTTTAGGCCTCGTTTCTTTGATTTTTCTGTGTCTGTTCCGTGGATTGGTAAAATGAAGCACCATGGGAAGCGGATTCGCTCGGGGGACCGCCCTGGCAGTGGCAAGCGGCCTTCTGTTAGTCATCGTGCAAACCCAGCCCATTCGCCCATCAACCTCTCTTCCTCTCCTGAGGATCTACCCCCCAGAAGTCCTCCTCGCAAACCTGTTCCCAATAGCGCCTTTCAAACTATCCATTTTAAGTTTCAGAGCAATTTGAATTGGCCTTTGATTTCTGCTCAGATAACCATTCTCATGTCGGAAGAAGAAAACCAAGTTGCCTCTTTGTCCTGCATTGTGCCCAACCCCTCTCACAATAGTGAGCGCTCCACAGACGAGGAATTTCAGGGTATTAAGCAGGAGATTGAGCTTGGTCTGAAGGATACTCTGCCCCCTGATATCCCTCCTCTGGATGACAGTGGCCCAATTGAAGCAGAAAGAGATGCAGGAACCGCCGACTTCGATAAGGTGACGGATGGAAAGGAACATCTCAGCCTTGGTGACGCGTGTCACGATGCTGAGGAGACTCATGGGGAGGCAGCGGAAGACGATTAACATGGGTCACGGTTTGCCTCTTTTTGTTCTCTGGTGGATGCTCAGATGGCAATTCCCAGACATTTTGCTCACGGTTTGGCTTGACAGTATCAACCTCAGGTTTTGGCTTCCCTCTGACGAAGTGTCTGATCTCCTCCCGGATATTTGCTATCAGTTTTGCTTATGTGTCTCTCTCTCTGTCTATCAGCCTATGTCTAATTGTAATGCCAATTTAGTTGGCTGTATGTCAATGTTTTCCCCAGGTTCTCATAGTTATGGGGCAGTGCTGTATTGTTGATGGCTCTCGGGTTCTTGCCCCTGTAGCCTCCACTCCATGTAAAAATATTTTGAATTTCAGTTAATAGAATTAGTTGCTCCCGAGAAAAAAAAAACAAATCAAAGATTAAGATTTCTCTTAATATTAATCTTAAGTTTTAATAATATGATATTATTAATCTTAGCTTTTAGTATTTAATCTTAAAATTTAATAATATGATAAAATATATAATATTGTCAATAATATAATAAACCCAAAGACTTATTGATATTATAAACACAAAGGATTAATATTATAAACCCAAGGTATTAATATTATAAAGTCAAGGGATTGATAAACCCAAGAGATTAATATTATAAACCCAAGGGATTAATAATGTCTCATTTCAATAACCCAAGGAATTAATATGAAGCCCAAGGGATTAATATTATGAACGCAAGATATTATAAACTTAAAGAAATAATGTTAAACCCAAAGGATCGATACACCCAAGGGATTATTAATATTATAGACCCAAGGGATTGATAACCCCAATGGATTAATATAAAAAACCTTAGGGATTAATATTATAAACCCATGGAATAAATGTGGTTGATTGTTTTAGGGTTCATAATATTTATACGTTCACACATGTTAACTATGATTTACTATTGTTAACATGGTCAACTATAGTCAACATGAGCATCATAATCAATAATAGTCAACATGAATACCATGGTGAACCATACTTACTTTGGAATTCATGGTTTATCTATTAGTGACCTACAGTGAACCATAGTGTATGGTCGTGGTTGACCATGGAGGCTTACAGTGGATGGCCACGACCAACAATATTACTCTTGGGGCTTATAATATTAATCTTAGGCTTTATAATCCTACCCAAGAGATTATTAATATTATAAACCCAAGGGATTAATAAACCAAAGAGATTAATATTATAGACACAAGGGATTATTAATATTATAAATCCAAGGGTTTAATATCATAAACCCTTGGGATTAATATTATAAACACAAGGGATTATTAATATTATAAACTCAGGGGATTAATAAACCTAATGAATTAATATTTTCTTTTCTAAAAAAAAAGCTCGTATTTTCATTCATTTATAAAGAAGTCCAAAAATACATTCTGTATATGCACTCATATGTGCATTCCTTGGAAATTTCCATGTCCCCACATGAATTTGCAATGAAAAAAAGAAAAAATATGTCTGCAGAATGCAGTGACCCATAATAAAAGTACCATTGAATTAATTTTATTAACTTAAGGGATTAATATATCCAATGAATTAATAAAAAAACCCAAACGATTAATATTATAAACCCAAAAGATCAATGTAGTTGACCATTTTAGGGTTCATAACATTTATACATTAGCACATGTTAACTATGGTTTACTATTGTTGGCATGGTCAACTATAGTCAGCATGGGAATCATAATCAACAATAGTCACATGAATACCATGGTGTACCATACTTACCTTGGGATTCATGGTCTATCTATAAGTGACCTACAGTGAACCATAGTGTATGTTCATGGCTGACCATGGAGGCTTACAGTGGATGGTCAGGGTTGACAATCATAATCTTGAGGTTTATAATACCAATCCTAGGGTTTATAACCAAATCATTTAATATATTAAACTTATGGTTTATAATATTAATCCTTTGGGTTTATTATATTGAGTTTTATAATGTTAGGGTTTTGTATTAGAGTTTAATATTGTGACATTGGGATGGTACAAAAATCTATCGAACATCACATTACGGCAAATGTTGTCTCAATGTGACAATCAATCTTGCAATCATGGTTGCAATGTTAGATTACATTACAATTTATTCAACGTCGCATTGCGACAATACAAAATTGGGATTTAATATATAATATTTGAGTTTTTAATATTGGGTTTATAATATTAGGGTTTAATATTGTGTTTATTGCACCAAGAGGCATTCTACAACCCAATATGAGGTAGTTGTCAAGCATAAATTCTTAACATTTAAAATTTAACAAATTTAATCTAAT
>APFE030403677.1:41065-76580 GCA_000404065.3 Pinus taeda
GAATTGATTTTGGTGATATTTTTTCTCCTGTTGACAAGGTAACTTCTATTAGATTACTTTTATCTGTTGCTGCTGCTTTTGATTTTGAGTTAGAACAGATGGATGTGAAGACAACATTTCTTCATGGGGATTTGGAAGAGGAAATCTACATGAAGCAACCTGAAGGCTTTGTGGTGAAGGGTAAGAAAGAACTGGTATGCAAGTTAAAGAAGTCTCTGTATGGGTTAAAACAGTCACCAAGGATGTGGTATCAGAAATTTGATACATTTATATAAGGACTTGGCTTCACCAGAAGCAAAGTGGATCACTATGTGTATTTTAAATT
The DNA here is from genome assembly GCA_000404065.3 of Pinus taeda. NCBI lineage: Eukaryota > Viridiplantae > Streptophyta > Pinopsida > Pinales > Pinaceae > Pinus > Pinus taeda. The sequence goes on from APFE030403677.1 coordinate 41,391, forward strand.
AATTGCTGACCGTGTTATTTATCTGGTCTTATATGTGGATGATATGTTGCTGGTTGGAAATGACAAAGAAATTATCCAGGATTTGAAGACCTAATTGTCCTCCAAATTCAACATGAAATATCTTGATGCTGAAAACTATATTTTGGGCATGGAAATTAAAAGAGATCGGGCAAAGAGGAAGCTTTGGTTAAATAAGAGGAAGTATGTCAAGACAATACTATAGAGGTTTAATATGCAGGATAGTAAACTGGTGCAGGTTCCTATTCCTGTAGGTGTGAGGTTATCTGCTGAACAATGTCCCAAGACACAAGAAGAGGGAGAGGACATGTCCCGTGTTCCATATGCAAGTGCAGTCGGTAGCCTGATGTATACAATGGTCTGTACTAGACCAGACATTGCACATGCAGTGGGAGTATTGAGCAGGTTTATGTCAAAATCAAGAAAGGAGCATTGGACAGCAGTGAAGCGGGTTTTCAGGTATTTGCGTGGCACTTGTGATTATGGTCTGTGCTACCAAGGAAGACCAGGATTAGACAGAGTGTTGGATATTCATGGCTTTGTTGATGCAGACTGGGGTGGAGATCTGGGTCAGAGAAGATCTACAAGTGGGTATGTGTTTAACCTATTTGGAGGTGCAGTCAATTAGATGAGCAAGAAATAATCTGTAGTGGCACTATCAACTACAGAGGCAGAATACATGGTAGCCACTCATGCAAGCAAGGAAACAGTTTGGTTGTAGAGATTGTGTTCAAGTATGGGGTTTGTATAGGAATCTATAAGGATAGATTGTGACAGCCAAAGTGCAATTTTCTTGGCAAAGAACCCTGCATATCATTCAAAGACAAAGCACATTGATGTTCAGTATCACTTTGTGAAGGATATGATAGAAGACAAAAAGGTGTTGCTGGTAAAGGTGGACACTTTAAATAATACTGCAAATGCATTGACAAAATTTGTGAGCTCTGAGAAGTTCTCTTGGTGTAGAGAGACAATGGGCATTTCAGGGCTGGGAAAATGACTAAGCTCTCTTGTGGCCCCTTGTAGAAAGAAAACAACAAGTGGGAGAATGTTGGGTTGTGTTATATTCTTTCCACATAGTTAACAGGGGGTTTGAAGGACACCTGTAACCCCACTTTATGGGGTCCGTCGCAGCGCCCCGGAAAATTTTGGTTTTGGACCCTACATTAGGTTGGGCAGACCCACCTATGGTTTTGTGCATGATTTTCAAACATGTTTTTTGGACGTGATGGTTTTCGGTCGATGGTATTGGATGCTTCAACATGTATAATATGTATTGTAACATTGAAAGGAACATAATAAAAAATTAGGCTGGTAGTCCCGGTTTTGGGATCCAGGGGAAAATCTCTATGTATATGTGTTTTATGTGTTATGATCTCACATTGTTTATTTTCTGTGTTTTAGAATTCGTATGCATGTAATTTCTATACGTGGTTAAAAACTACAATGTGTATCTTGTCAATAAATTATATCCAATCATAATTACATCATCACCACATATCATCACTGATCATCTCAATTCATCTCTTGATTGTCCCTGCTGATATGTTGAACATTATCAAATCTAAAAGAAGAAGAATTTTTCATCAGAGGGGAGCCTAATCTACCACCCTTTATTCATCAGGGAGCCATTTCTACTACCCAAAATCTCTACTGGCAAGGAGCCCAATGCTATCACTCGAGAAACATCAACGAGGAGTCAATTCTATGACTTGGATCAACATCAAAGAAAATATCATTAGGGGTCACATCTCAACCTAGAACCATATCGAGGAGCATATCTTAACCCAGAATCTCATGGGGGAGCTAAACATCTATGACCCCATATTGGGCAATAAGTGATATAGGGGAGCTACTACTCAACCCATCCTATTTCCTATTGATCTTCCCAAAAATAACCCTCAAGAATCATGTTGCAGAACACCTACATCATAATATGAGATTTGACGAGATACCCAACTTACCAAAAGGTAAGGATCACACACCCCCAAGGCTCCTCAACCCATTGGCCAGATGGAGAGGGACAATCCCAATAAGCTCTCCTTATGGGTATGAGACCAGCTGGGTTATACTCTCAAAAGACCAAGATAAGGGAGCTACTACTCCAACCCTATTGGTAATAGATAGGGCGTGATACTCTATTTTCCATAGATCCCTCAACCACAGGAGCACTCCATCTCAATTCCACATCGTGGGAGCTCAAACAATGGGGGAAGAGATAGCTCAGTGACCTTGATCAACGAATCTCTTTGTAGATTAGTAACATATCATCGTCCTTATATCTGGTGATCATTATGTCTCAATAACAGTTGTCAACTATTCATACAGGAAATCAACTCAAATATCATATTAGAACAAAAATATACATAATATCAAAAAAAGGATACCATAGTCATCCTCCCTCTCAAAGAGATTCCAACCACAAGCACCATTGTCTCAATATATGAAGGTATCTCAGTCCTAGCTATATAAGGTATTCTTTGCCAATCATTTTCCACTCATTTTCATCAAAATTTGTCATGTCATATCCATAACCTACTCAAATGGTTCCCCACAACACCTCTTCATCCCGCCTCACAGTTATTCATGCCAACAACATCGTAGTCAACCTCAGTTGTGCTATAGACCTCTTATCCAAGATACCATGGAAAATATCATACTAAGGTAGCACCCAGATGTGCTCATCAATAATAATCCCAAACATCATCAATACACCTATGTAGTCACATGTCAAAGGAAGAATGTCTCAGACCAAAAATAGATCATCCCATGCAAGTATCTCAAAGGGTGATTGGAGAAAACTCAATGTGTATGAAGCGGCTCAATCATGAATTCCCTTAGGTTCTATGCACAACATATTTATACAAACAAGTGTTGGAACATCAATGCTTTAATCAACTGTTGATTTCCAGTTCAAGTTCAACAATATCTCTTCACAACTTATTGAAATTCAATTGGAGTTTCCGAGGATTTTCATTCCCACTTTCCAAAAATTCTATAATAACTTCACTATATTAATTTTCTTTTCCAAACTTCAAAACGTAATCCATCATGACATGATTTTACATTTTTTAACTTCAAATGCCAACTCCCTCTTACTTTGATCATCAAAGGCTCATTATTTATCAAGATTATACCATCAGTATGTGTATAAAATCAAAATCAATGTCATACTGTGGACCACTTTTGAAGTAGAGGTTTGGATCAACAAATCATCTTGGCTTCACCAGATAACTGTTAATGTAGACATATCAGGATTAGGGAGCTTGCTTTATGTAATACTTTGTACAATCATAACACTTAACCAAAGAAATATGTTTAGTCTTACACAAATCAATAATTTTGTAATCAAATAAACTAAGTCAGCTAATCAAAGTTTAGATGAAATATCAGAACTAATATCAAATTCATCAATATCACAATATCAATTATTTAGACCATGTGATAGGTAGAGCATTCATATTTTATCATTTTGACAAGATGTCATTTTATCAAGTTATCTTCATGATCATAATATAAGTCACTAGATGAAAATGCATACACCAAGAATAAGTTCCATCCACTTATTGTGAGATTACTTCATACTGAATCATATCTATCAATACTTCAACCATTGTGTCAAAGCTAATGATGTGAACACAAAATACCAATATCAGTCACTGAAAGTCACTATGCCCGATTTTTATTAAGCAAAATCATCAATCGTTAAATAGAATCATTAGTGATCGGGTCAAATCCCAAATTTACTATCACAGTGAGATCTATAGTCCAAAATATCAAGTCAAAGTACTAAATCATTATCAAGCATCATGTCAAAACTTCAAACTCTACTCATCTATATTAATCAGGAAAATCAAGTCAAACCCTTGCAACTGTTATCAAATATTTTCGTACACAAACCTCAATGGTTAAATATTAATTACATATTTATATGCATATCCTGGTCACCTACAAACACAAGTTTAATCAACATATTCACATTATAGTAAATCAAACATTTAGACTTCCCTACTCATAGAACTTTCAGTTGTTTGCTTCATGTCTATAGAACTGACATCCTTCAGATGAACATCTTATTTCATGAACAAAAATTCATTTTTTGTGTCCTGCAGGCATAACGACACCCATAGACCTTCTTTTGTGCGGTTGAGAGACTACAGTTGCACCTGTAAGCTTGGTTTCATGCGAATGAGGTTTAGAGCAAGGGAAAAATATCTCTTCTTAGATTAGAACTTTGCTGCAGACCATCAATATCAGATATTATCTATTCATGTTCATAAATCATACTTCAATGGTAAATAATATACATATAATGCAAATGGTAATCAGAGTAAGGATATTATGGATAAATTCTCCCTCTAAATGGGAATCCACTTCAATCATCTTCATTCATGCCATCAACCTATCTATAATTCTGTCATGCATCAACAACTTTGTTAGATCATAAAGTTGGACTATATCACATATTTATCATGATCATATTATGTTAGCATCAACTATTCCACCATGACATCAAGATTACATCAAGGGTTAGTATCAAATATCTAATAGGAGCATACTTCAAGAATAATGATCACAAGCATTACCTCTTTGTCACATAACTCAATCCATCAAATAAGGGCATACAATTTTACCATATGCCATAATTACATAACCACTTCAAAACATAACCATGGTCAACAAAAGATCCTAAAAGTCAATATCATTGTTACACTTCTATGATCATCGCTATCGTTATTTTCAAAAACATTATCAATAGTATCAAGTTACCATCTTCTGGAATCAAGGTGCTAACCTTCTTTATGATATATGTTATCCAAACATCAAGTATACCAATATATCAAAGATAAATATTAAGTAGCTTCATATAATAAATAAGTTCAATATATTTATTCAATACCAAGTGCACCATTTCTTCATAAGTATCATGAAGCCAAATCACTTTTATATGCATGCATGAGCCATTTTTTAATGATATATTCTCATCTTACCTTAGGGCTTACCTTGTCATCCATATTGAAACAACACCATGCATACCTTGTAGTGTTTAGATACATGTGCACCTTCTCATTTTACAGATGTAGCTTGTAGCACTTTTCCACATTTTCATAAAGTGCTTCTTTACCTTTTCCAATGTTAGTTCTTCTCTTCCTGTACTAGCCATCTTTCCTGCATCGTAGATGATCCTTAATAAGGATGCACTTATCATATCTCATTAAGGAATTAGATGAATCCAAATAATATACATGCATAAAGTATAAGTAATAATAAAAACAATAATCAGATCCATAGGTCTAAAAAAAAATAAAGACATAAAGGAGAATCATAAATTTGCAAGTACTTATCTTCAATTATAGGTGATCCTCTTGAAACAACCTTTAAGAGCCATCACTATCAATTTTCCATATAACAATGTTGTATTCACTATTTCAATCAACTTTTTCAACAATCGGACCTACTAGAGACTATCTAATCTAGGGATTCATCAAATTTGTCACAAGTTCTTAAGCGTCTTCACATTCACCATACTATGGTTTCTAGATTTCATATATTTTCCACAATTTCTTCCAAACCCTAACTCATAATATCCATCAAACCCTAATAACCAAATTGCCTAGGGTTTCCTTCAAACTCTAGAAGTCTTTTAGGTATCCTTCATCATTTCTTACATCCTTTAGAGGTGTCTTCATAGGGGTGATCTCCATGTCTTTTCTTCAGCCCAACTCTAATCCCATGTTAATTTTTGTTAGGTCTATATTGTTCTTTTCTTTGATAACTTTATCTCTTCAATTACACATTAAATTCACCTAATAACATCATAACATTATTCATATTTGCATCATTATTCAAAAACAATGCAACTATGTAGAAATAACAATATCATCATCATCAATGCAGTAGGACATAAAGGAACAATAGAAGAAAATCATTCACACATAGAGACACCAGTATTGGTCGGAGACCATGGAGAAACCCACTATGGGGAAAACTCTTTCCCAATTCTTTTTCTTATTAGGCTGTCATCGAATGATTGAACAAAAGGGAGTACAATGATCCATATCTTCATCCATACAACTATCTAGCTAAAACAACTACACAATATTCATGAAATGAACCCAACAATGCTTATACTCAGAACTCTATTTCTGATGCTTGTAATGAACTTTCCCTGTCTGCAGTCAATTTCCACACACTTTGGTCACTGAGCGAAATCTTTAGAAAACTAGAATTTCATCATTTAGGTCTTTCTCACATTGAGGAGGAGTCATGAATGCAACTGGGAAGGTTCCCGTCACTCCCTGGAGCCTATGAGATAGCGATTACAGTCTGCAGCTGAGACTCAGAAACCCTAGATATCAGACAGATGAAGGATGAGTTGTGCTTGCTGCTGAGAAGCTTCGATCGTGTGGATGATCCATCTATCGAGAAATTGTGGTTGAGGTCTTCTCATGTCATGCCTGTGACTAAGGCCCAAAACTCTAAAATAGAGATGCGAACTTTAGACCTTTCAATTTCGTCTTCGAGCAAACCCATTCCTTCGTAGATATGACTAAGAATTGTTGGAGCCAAAAACCAAGATAGAAGAGTGTATCATCAAGATGTCCAAAATGGGGTAGAGAGCACTTGTATTTATAGCCTTCCAAGGGTATCAGATTTTCTTTAGGGACAACCTGATCAAATATGCACATGTGGGCTTATAATTCAAAAGTACACTTTCCCTTATCCATTTTGAGTAATCTTTAGGTCAATTTTGGTCCTCCTAAAAAGAGGAACTCAATAAAATAATTATCTCCATCAAGTGAGTTGTCCAAAGTGTAATTTGACTGCAACTACATATTTTAACAGGAAAGTTTTACTATTTTTAAATTGCAAAAAGCAAAGAATGCTATCAATATATGTTCCAGAATTTAAAATAATAGAAAAACATAAACACTCACAAGAAAATTTAAAGGAAAAAATATATCCATTCTATTGTTGGCAGTATGGTGTTGGTATTGATGTCAACCCTAGGAGAGATTTAGCCACTTGAGGTTTCCATTGATGTCAAAAAAAAGTTGGAGCTTGTGTTGATGTTATGGTGTGTGGTATATGCTTTAGAGGCTTGCATAGGTGCTTGAGGAAGTGATTTCACAGTTGTAGCAGATTTAAGTCAAAGAAGGAAGCGAATTACATGAGTTAGGGCATCATCCCTGGCACACAGTTGTGCATAGAGCATGGATTTCAAAAACGTCTCTGATTTCCCACTCTATTCTTGTGATGATCAATCCTAGGTGACAATTCAATCCTAGCAATGGTTCTTGTATGTGAAAAATTATGATTAGTGTGCGCACATAATTTACCATGAGAATATTCCTGGGTATTTTCCCAAGTTTTTTTATGCTTTATAGTCGACATGAGTTGGTACACATTCTATTAGGTGATAAAGTCAGATATAATGAGGATTAATGCTTTGTATTGATTGAATATTTCATCATTTATCAAATGTCAGAGTGTGCAATAGAAGTGGTTAGACAATATGAGAGAGTATGCTACATTAATGTAGAGATAGAGCACAGATAAAATATCAGATTTGGAGCATATGTCAAAGGATGATGGAGCTATTATGTATTTTATATGTCTGACATGCTTGTGTTTCAAGTTGTATTATTGTTATTTATTTTTTATGCTTGTGACAAAATATGTTGCTAATATGATTGTTGTTGCAAGGGTCTTATTGGAGATTTTATTATTGTAGTGTTTATGTATTGTCATGCATAATATCATCAATGCATGCTACAATAGTTTTGTGATATGTTGATGTATGAGAGGGAAATTTAATTGCATGAGAAAATTATGTATTACATAGAAGCATATGTTGCAGTGATTTGTATTCAGTTGTATGAGCATAAAGGATGTTGTAAGCCTATTTTGAAAATTTGAAGAAATGTGGATCACAAATGTTTGATTCTAAAGAGAAGTGGATCCAGTATGAAACATTGTCAAACATGGTCCATAGAGGAGATTGAAGGTTGGGGCCTCTAGTGATAGTAAGTAGTGGATTTCATATTCAGGGTGTAACAAAATATTCTAGGTAGTGGCATGGAACTTTGGAGTGGTTTATTTTTTCTAGTGGTGGCTAGAGAGACTTGAGTTTTGGGGCATCCAACAAGCGGTGGCTTGCAAATTCATGGGAGTGGTGGATTCCAACAGATGGTGGTCTATAATGTTTTTATAGGTACTGTCCTGGAGAAAGGGTTTTCATGATCAAAAATTTGTTTCTTGCACAGTAGTGGTGGCCAATACATATGTTGACAATAATTTTAGTAATAATAAGAAGAGACAAAGACAACAACAGTGGTGGTTATTCCTAGTTGGGTTTTCCACCTAATATATGATGTCCTTGTGTGATGATGCTTATGTGTCAATGTTTGATGCTCTCATGGTTTATTTATGTTTATGCATGTTTTTCATGGTTATACAGTTTCTATTGTTGGTTAATTGTTTAATTTGTTTCTATTAAACTAATGAATGATTGAGTAAATTGTTTAAAAGGTCAAAAAGTTTTAAATTGGTGATCCACATTACAATAATGATTCACCCCCTGAGTATTGTTCATTCTTCCAACATCTATAATTTAATTATTTTTTAACCTCATTTCTTGGTGTCATTGATGGTATTATAAACAAATTATGCATTATATGGTAGAGGAACTTACTAAATTGAAAGCTTTCTATGCTTTTCTATTAGAAAAATCACAAATCTACAAGGAAATCCATGCTACTGCAAGAAACGTCTGCATGAATTTCAATATTGTTGATTAAATGGAAAACATGCTTTTCTAGTTGCAAACGCTCATCAAGAAACCTAACTTATTCATGTAAAATAACATAAAAATATCTCAGGAAAGTAAATGCACTATTGAGTCTATTTTCTACAAGAACATGCAAATATACCATTCACTAATCCGTTGTGATTAAGAAGGAATTTTTAACTAGGAAAGCATGTAAATGAAATAAGAGAATTGCACAAGGGTCCATACAGATCCAATGGGTGGGCCATCCCTAATATTCTTTGATACTTTTAAGAAATGAACACTAGATTGTTGGGTAGTATAAATGATTCATTAAATTGCTAAATTAAGATACATAAATAGTTGAACACTTGATCATAGAGATATAAATTTGTATAGTAGGAAAATTTCAATAAAACTAGCTAATTATTTAGGACAAAGTATCAAGTTCTTATTATACAACATGTAGGGAATAACCTCCTTGAAAACAAGACTAATTTCATTTAAAAATCCTAAAATTAGGGCCCAATTTTAGGGCTTTTCTTAGTCATACAGAATGGTACTCCCAGTAGGTTTAGTTTCTTTAAATAAAGCACAAGCAACCTTGGTAAAGTTATAATATAGGAGGGAATAAGCACCCTAAAATATATCCCTTCTCTTGGACAAGAGTATATTCAAAATCTATTCCATACCAACACCTTTTAATTGCACAAAAAGGTCAAAATACTTTAAGGGCAGACTAACTTTTCAGGTGCTTCTAATTTGCAAATAATAATCATGTAGTTATCATAATGTTTTTTAAGAAGGTAAAATCATGAAAAATTAATAAAAAAATAGCATTAGGGATGGACCTATACGATGTCTATTATGTAGCCCCATCACCACCTCCCAATTTGAAGTGTTGCACACCCTTGTGTCTTTGAAAATCTTCCTGGCATCCCATGCCATTTACTTGGTCAATTGTCTTTTCTCATAAAATGTTTTTTAATCCTTTATGTCTTTTGACTCTCTATCTCCTTTGTCTTGGGTGATCTCTTTTAAAGGTATGAATAAGAGTAGAGGATTGAAACTCGTGTTAGATATAAATAGTCATTCATGGGAAAGGAAAATATGGGTGCAAGTAGATTGATTAAGAAGAAAATATTTTGGAGCCATTTTTAGTATAGAACATCAACTCAAGTTCTCTTGGAAACTGATCAAATGGATAGATCTTAGAAATAAATTTCCAACAATATATTGAAGTCCAAAAATGGCCTCCTGGATTGAAATATATGGCTAGTCAATGTTATGAAGGTAAAAGGCAAAGTTTGATGCCCCTCAACATAGTAAGCATATATGTGGAAGCTAAGTAGGAACACATGTGGATCGGGTAGGACCAAATAAAAAGCTCAAGAGGGTTTTGCACTCGACACATCACCCCAATGTTTTTGAATTCCACCATTGGGGAAATTGTCCTGGGGTGAGGTAGAAAGATGATTGGTTAAGGTGAAGCAATGGGAGAACCCCAAAGCCACATCACCTTGGAGGTTCTACCTTGGAAGATTCAAAGGGATACTCAAGGTTTTTCTACTAGAAAATGGATCTGGGGTAATGAAAATACATCCATCAGGTATTATAGAAAATTCTCATTTGACTCCAAAAATTTAAGAAATAAAATTATGGAAAATCACAGGTTGGTCACCCCTATTCCTCCGTACCCTTGGCCACATGGATGAATAAATAAATACAAATGGCATATTATCACTAGAAAAATAAAGTGACGTGGAGCCATGGTGAAGACATGATGGCATGATGAAATCAACATGATGTCATCATTACATGGAAACAATGAGGGGTTGACACATGGTATGTATATTTGGCATTTTTAGGTACCCATGTGAGTTGAACATGGGTGACACATGGAACCACTTAGCGAGTGAAATATGGCATCCTTGCAGAGGTGGAATCAATGTGGAAGACACATCATCCTGCAAGAATGACCCTAGAATATTTGGGGGGCACAAAGGCTAAAACACACGGGGAGATAGTTTAGGGTCATGGTGGAATATAGGCGACTAAGACACATCAGGTTGACTTTTTCGTGACTACTTCATGTATGTAGGGACAGGTCCCACAGGGACACATCATCCCAAACCCTAGAACTCTAGGATCCTCGAAAGTTTCAAAGGGTGAAAATGGTTTTATTTATGAGCTAATGAGGCTTCAAGACACTGTGGCATCCAAGTGGAATAGAACTGGAGTAGCGGACTAAGAGGAGCCACACAAGTCATGGAGAAGTGATCCCACCGAGACTTGTAAGCCTAAATGATTTACTACGGAAGAATATGAAAGTGAACCATTGATTTTAGCTGGGGATAATGATCGGGGGCTAAGGAAAAGCTTCAGGACATGGTTTCATGTGTGCGCTATGACCATGGCCACACGTTTAATCCCTTGGGGCTATTGTGCGAAGGTGCACCCCAGTAAGGGGTTATATGTGAAAGTTTTTATATGTATATGGATAAGCCCTCAAATATATAGCAAATATTCAATCATAATTTAAATCATAGTCTATGTTATAATGATGGATATTCATACCTTTATAAAGGAATATGGGCATGCATAAAAGGCTTATTCTTGTGGGCTAAGCCCTTTGGTAAATAAGCCATGAATGGGTCGGCAACTTTAGCATATTCTGACAACATTTGGTCCTATGGCCCTAAACTGGAAGTGAACTAAAACTGATGTATAGTGTCATGAACGAGTTGGAATCTATCTAGCAAAAATGGATAGATTTGGTGAAATATTTAGTAGTTGACCAAATTTGGAAAGTCACAGCTAAACCCTAATGTTTTTTATTATTACAAATTTGAGTAGTTTAGTTCAATTTTTCCTACAGAGACAAAGATCAATGTTTGAATACTAATTGAAAACACCAAGAGAACCAACATAAGTGGTAGATGAGTTGAAAATAAGGATCTATGCATCATAAAGAGTTGAACTTCACTAAAAGTTCTAAAACCAAAAATATCAGCTCAATTCATTTATAAACATAGTTGAATTCATAAGAAGATGACCATGATAATGTAGTTATTGCTGGTGTGTATGGTAAACTCATTAGTGATCAAATTTTTTTGAAGGTCATTTGGCAGTGATTGGGGTATGTGATTGAGTAGGAATTTATTTGTTTTATGAAAGGAAGTGGCCTTCATTATTTGAGTTTGAAAATGGAATGAAATATGGATCAACGAGTTCAAGCGAGTGGTAGCTTGCAGATGAACTATTGTATCTCCTTTTAGTAGCAGCTGATAAGTCATGGGTTGTAGCTCCCTTCAGTGGCAGCTGAAAAGTAGGGGTATTTTATCCTTTTAGAAGTAGTTGATAAATTAGGGAGTAGTAGCTTCCATCTAGTTGTAGCCAAAGAACTTTGTAACAACAAGTAGAATATTTCCTTTATGAAAGTATTTGAAAAAAACTTTGAAGAATCTATGTGTCAAATATGTTGATTCTTGTGATGCCTATAGGAATGATTGTTGAAGTGTTTATTGGTGTCCTAGTATTCTTATACTTGTGAAAGAAAGTTTTAAAATTCTCACAATATTGATTCATCCCCCCCTTTCAATAATGTCTTGGATTTGAACAATTGGTATCAAAGCACCTGGTTACTTCATATCGGTTAATAGTTGCAAGAAAGATCAGGGACCATGGAAAACTATTGTTAACACCATAAAATTGTACACATGTTTGCATAATCGAGAAGACACTAAAATACATCCACCAGAATGCATTGGTGAAGATTTTCCAGTTGAATACAACATGAAGTTTAAAAAATTAAATTTCTCCTAAGGTCCAAAGTTTAAAAGATAAAAAATGATGTTGCCATGGCTATTTTCTTGATAGCCATGCACGCATATCATATCCTCCAAAAGTCACGCAGTCGTAGCAATGGATGACTCAATGATTCAGGACCACTCCACATACTTGGAGCCAATTCTCTGACATGATCTCAATCCAGGGCAACCAAATTCAAGTTTCCCTGAAGATATTCAGCCCTCAATGGAATCATCTTGTCCTACTCATGTTTCATTATCATGCATGAACCAAGAGGGGGAAGATGGAATCAAAAAAATATATATAAATAGGCCATGGCAGATCCAAAATATGAGACATTGTTATGTTGGCCAAATTGCTATCAGAGCAAACCACCATTCCATTATTGAATCCAAAGAAGGGAAGAGCACTAGCATGATGGCCAAATTGCTTCTAAGAAATTCGTAATCCTAGAGAGAAATGAGGAATCCACCACTGGAGAGTCTTCATAACTCTTTGAGAGAGAGGAGAAACTTGCAAAGAAATTGAGGAAAATTAATCCCCTTGCTGAGGATTTTTTAGTAGCATAGCTCAAATAATTCCCTTCAAGTGTCTAAGATTCATCTATTGTATTCAATCTCTACTACCAACAACCAATAAAGGGATCTTTTCCCATTATTTTGTTGCCTTGTTTGCTCCATTGAGCATTGTTTTTGTATTTACCTCTTTGTTTAGTTTATGTTTATGTATGCATTGTTTCCACTATTTAGAGTGTTGCATTTCTTTAGGTTTTGCCACTAACAACACCAATTGTTACTTTGATCCTTTATAGGGAACAATCAATTGTTAAGGAGGTGTAGTTTGGTATACCATTGCCATAAAAAAATTACCACAGAAATGGTGACTATACTGTTGTCTTTTCATTAATCTAAAGATTGTATTTGCAGGACCTTCTCTCTACACAACCATCCTACAATGCGTTTAATACCTGTCTAGAATTTTTGCAGGACATCACAGACCTATTCTGAGCATGCAGAATTGAACTTCTCTCTTTTTTCCTCACAAACGTGGATTTTTCTCTGATAGATGCGTGCACATGTCTTTGTGTGGCTAAACTCGCGTAGTCACTAGAAAGAAAAAAGAGCCTTGTATTTTTTCTCTTTTCTCAGGTAATTGGCAGCCTTTAGTGAATTTCCTTCACCTCTGCATTTTGGATTTTCTATTTAGTATGTGTGGTTTCTCTACTAACCTCAATTGGTGAAGAAATTAGATTATTTTTTATGTGTATCTTAAATACACACATAGCTTAATTAGGGAGAGAAGTGGCCAAAATCCACATATGTTTTTCAAACTATTTTGCTAAATATTTTTGGAAAACACATAGCTTAATTAGTAAAGGAGTAAGTGGCCCATTATCCACAAATATTACTACTGACCAAAGAATTTATGTCTTCTTTTTTTGGGACTAGGAGAAAGTGTTATTAAATAAAGTAAGTAATGTCTACTTCCCTTGTATCTCTTAGACGAACTTGGGTTTGCATATGAAAACTTTCTTAAAGCATTAAAATTTCCATCTCCTTGCTGAAATTCACATAGTTTAATAGGAAAAGAGTAATTGGCCCATAATCCACAATATATTTCTTTTTCAATGCAAGGAACAATAAACAATTCATGTAATTAGAAGGATATTGTAAAGGATCATCAAATATCCGCATCTTACCACACTTCATATGCTCACTTGAATCACAAACTAAACTTCCATATGCTTTGTACTCGAAGGCATCCAGTTTCCAAAGATGTGGGTACTTAGTTTATTTTGGCTTACAAAATCACTCCATAAGTGAATTAAGATTGCTTAAAAGCAACCCTAACTTGAACCAACTAAGTTTCCCCACAAGCACCACCAAAAAAATTATAGTTCTGGTTAGGACCATTAGGGGTGGGCATCCCATAAGTTGCCATGGTCATGTTACACATTTGCAACATAGTTGTTTACCTTCTAGGGAGCTTAAAATCCTTCAATCATCCCACGGAAAAGAATACCCGAGCATGGTAGAGACCTGATTTAGGGTCTAGTATGTGCAGTACTCTTTGGGGCTATCTGACCCATCTAGTGCTCAGTACTGGTGACTGACTACAAAGAAGCTAAAGACACAAATGCTCACATGGGATGAAGGTACTTTAGTGGCCAAAATCTAGGGCATCCTTTCCCTATAGGTGATGATGCAGGTAGTACTTGAGCCTCATTTCCATTACCTTGGTTGATTCTTCAAATGCTAGAAGGTGTCGCCAATTCTTTCAGGGCGTTTCCCCAAGACCCATCATAAGGTATCTTCACAAGACTGAGCTACTTTGAGGGTGGAAAGGATGATTAGGTCTACATAAGAATGATTAGATCACATAACTTAATTGTAAAAGGAATGTAACCATTTATATTTTCGCTTTGTTTTATGTATGTGATATTATTGCATTGATACTTATCTCCTTCCCTCACCATATACAAAGTATCACACTCTCTAATCGACACCATAGGGGACCCCACAACTCCTCATCGATCTAGAAGTTTTTTGAAACTCCCCACATTACCGAGAGGTGTGCCATGACTCCCATCATTTAGGTGTAGAGGACGTCACACAACCACCATTATTGGATCTTCCTTTATTGATGCATATTTTCTCGGGACCCCTCCCCATCAAATTACACCCTTCACCACCCTAGAAGGGTCCCCACATGCTAACCCTTTGGGCAGCCCACACACCACTCCTCTGGATAGTCCGTGAGACACCCATCAAGGTAGTTCTCCTAAGACTTCCCCACAGAGGACCCCTTTGCATATAACTATCCAAAATCTCTTCGTGAAGTCAGATAACACGCAAATCCATTTCTTATCTTCATTAAACCTACCACATGTAGTATACCTAGGGGGGATAATATGGGGTACAGAGAGAGGTACCCAAGGGAATAATGTAATAATGGGATGGGTCATAGTAATAAATAAGCTGGCTAACCCATATCATGTAAGGGACCACAAGTTGTTAGCAATAATGTAATAAGCCCATGGTATTAGATAGAAGATATTGAGGGAACCATGGTAATGACCCATGGTACTGTATGTATGAGGCCTATATAGAGGCTAGAGACTCCCCATTTAGAGAGATCAAGGAATATTGTATGAACATGCATATGGCTTATGGAGTGTTCTCCTTCCTTAAGGAGTGAATGTATGGTGTTGCCCTACCATAAGGATTTGATATTAATAAAGAGAAGCAGTTATCTATATTCAGATCTTGTTATTTCTTGGGTTTATTTATATTATCATATATTCTTAGATCATATCTATAACAAGTGGTATTAGAGCTATAACAAGTGGTATCAGAGCACTTTCTTGGGCAAAATGAAGACTTTTTTTTTTAAATGTTTTGTAGGAAATTTTTGGGTGGTGAGTTTGCAGATCAGATCTATACATTTTGGTGAAAAATCTACAAAATATAATTGAATATCTTGATTTTTGGTGAAAAAATACCCAATTTGAAAAAAAAAATCGGCTGAATCAGAGTCCGGATGAGGGAGATATCGCTGATTTAAAAATCAGCTCTGTTGTAAACATTTTTAGGGGTGTCGAGTTTGCAGATCAGATCTGTACGTTTTGGTGCAAAATCTGCATAATCTAATGGCAAATCTAGGTTTTTTGTGAAAAAATACCCAATTTGAAAAATAAATAAATAAATATGTTGAATCGAAGTTCAGATGAGGGAGATATTACTGATTTAAAAATCAGTTGTGTTGCAAACATTTTTCGGGGCGACGAGTTTACAGATAAGATCTATACGTTTTGGGGCAACATTTGCAGATCTGGTTTCTTTTAAAAAAAAACCCAATTTCAAAAAAAAATTCAGTCGAATCAGAGTCTGGATGAAGGAGATATCGCTGATTTAAAAACAACTCTTTTTCAGAAATTTTTGCGACGACGGGATAGCGGAAGTGCTAATTTGGAATTCTAGTGCCTAGATCAGGATTTCTATCACATGGGAAGATCCAGAATGGTTGTTCCATTTCCGAAAATAGGTTATAATAGGAATTCTGAGCAATATTGACTAAATTGTGGCCATTTCAAATTTTCGCTAAGTAAATGAATTTTTTTTCAAAACCCTCTTCATGGCGGTTCTATATTTTACAGGAAAAGATAATGGTCCTACTATTGAAGAATACATAAAAGAAAAAAAGTCATTATGGGAAAAACATTAATTTTTTTTTGTAGTGGAGCAATTTAAAGATGAGGCGACCACATGGTGGGAATTATTTAACAAAAAGAAGTGTTCCAACTTGCCTGATGAAGAATTTGAAAAAATCCTTTTAGACCGATGGTCTCATGCTAGAAAACAAGATAATGAGAAACATGTGGGGTTATTTTCTACTGGTATCTGCTTATTACAGGTTCACGGATATATTCAGAAGGAGAAGATCATTGTGTCTATAAGTCCTGGTTGCAAGCAAAATCTTATAAATGTTAATTTGGCAAAAAAATTGCAAGTTCCACCAAAACAAATGGAACACACACATGTTAATAATGAGGAGGTGCAAGTTTATAAAGATTTGAAGATTTCTATGGACAAGTATTTATTGCATTATGATTTTTATGCTTTCGATATGGCTAATGTGGATGTTGTTTTGGGACACCCTTGGACGGAATCGATGGGTACTATCAATATTAATGTGCAGAAGAAATTCCTGAAGCTCTAGTATAAAAAGAAGAAAATTACATTACAGGATATTTCCATCAATAAACAGGTAGACTCTAAGGAGGCTGAAGCAGAAGATGTTCTAGGGACTAACACATCAGATGATGAGCCACCAAACCAGGTACAAGAAAAATAGGTAGATTCCAAGGAGGCTGAAGCAGAAATTGTTATAGGTATGGATACATCAGATGAGGACTCAGTGGTTAAGGTAATATTGGAAGATAATAAACAACAACCGGGACCACAACATGTACCAGATACCAATCAGGCTCCATTAGGTGGTGAATTAAAGAAAGATACACCATTGGTTAACACTTTAGCATATCACCACCCACATCACCCTGTAAGAAAACAACCAACAAGATGGCAGCGAATTAGCCACAAGTACAACAACCCCCACATGACAAATAGAGAGGAGCGACGTTCCACCTACTACACATCAACACAAAAGAGCCGCCAGGGTCAACTTCCATCTCAAGCGAGTGAGGCACTAGCTGGATCGAGGGTTCACCTTTCTCTTGGATGGCTAGATGCACGTGCAAGGTACCAATGGACTACTCTTTTGAGTAGACCTTATTCTTTGTGTTCTTCATATGTTTCGAGGACAAAACATGTTAAGGGGGGTGGAATGTAGTATACCTAAGGGGGATAATATGGGTTACAGAGGGAGGTACCCAAGGGAATAATGTAATAATGGGATGGGCCATAGTAATAAATAAAGTGGTTAACCTGTATCATGTAAGGGACCACAAGTAGTTAGCAATAATGTAATAAGCCCATGGTATTAGATAGATGGTATTGAGGAAACCATGGTATTGTATGTATGAGGCCTATATAGAGGCTAGAGACTCCCCATTGAGAGAGGTCAAGGAATATTGTATGAATAGGAATATGTCTTGTGGAGTGTTATCCTTCCTTAAGGAGTGAATGTATGGTGTTTCCCTACCTTAAGGGTTTGATATTAATAAAGAGAAGTAGTTATCTATATTCAGATCTTGTTATTTCCTCGGTTTATTTCTATTATCATATATTTTTAGATCAGATCTATAACAAGTGGTATCAGAGCTATAACACCATATTTAAGTAATCTAACCAACAACCCAATTTCCCATGCCCAAAATTGGCCAACTATGCCCACCAAGCTCCCTTCAGACATTCAAAATTTTGAACAGAAAAGGGGTGACAACCTAGGAAACCATGTCATGACTCTTCACTTGTGATGTTCATCTAATAGTATCATCGACTATACTATTAGATTACGAATATTTCAACGAACCCTTACTAGGCCTACAATGAAATGGTACATTGATTAGCCTTCTACGTCAGACGGAAACTTTAGCTCCCTAGCGACAAATTTCCTCACCTTCTTCCAACAACTTGTTCACCATGATTCGGGCTCGGAACTCCTCACCCACTTGAAATAAATACCTGCTACCCACATCTCAGATCATATACCTGAATGGCAGAAATGTCGTAGCCTATGCAAAGATGAGTTTGAATATAAAGACCTCTTGAACTTGTTTTTGAGATCCCTCACATCATAAATATCCAAAGACGTTTAAAAGTCATTCCCGCATAACGACGAAGAAGCCATTAATTAATCTCAACAATTGTAGCTTATCTACACCTAGTCTAGCTACCTTTATCATGTGCTTCCATGTGCCACGCGCCTACAAACTTATGAAGAGACCCCAGGTGCATCCAATGTTGTTGATGGATTGATTGGATCCATAACCCAAAACCAACTCAGCAATAGCTACCAGTACCCTGAATATTCGTTTAATGGCCAAGCATTTGATGCTATGCAAAATGCACCACCATTGCAACATACAAGATACTATCCTATTCAACCCACACCTATACAAAATACAGTCAGCAGGATTAACCAATATCAACCCCTTTAGGCAAGCTCATATCCTCCACTAAAGGGAAACCAATATTCCTCTAGGAATACGAATGTAATTTTCTCTTCCCATAATCCATACATTAATCAAAGACAAGGAAACTTGTATTATCCTTTCCCTACACAACAACATAATAACCTACCAATGAAAAATAATGCAAGGGTTAATCTTGTGAAACCTTCTCTTGCTTCATGGCAACAATTGGAGAGCAGATGAACCCAGTTAACCCCCTAAATCTTGCTAAGAAAAAACCTAAAAATAAGCCAAAGGGAGAACTTGAACAAGGGCGTAGAAACCAACAACATTCCCCATGGGCACCAGGAAGGGGCAACCCTAACCGGATTCAAAACTAGGGATCACCCAAAAATAACCCAAAAAAACAAGGCAAGAACACAAATATATGGACTAATCATTCATGTGATACCTCTGGGGAATACAATCATTATACCCACCATTCTCCTCAACTCCTTGACTTAAAAAGGATACAGGATAGTAAGGGGCAAGGAGGTCGATAAAATGTAGTAATGCAAGAATCATTCCCCCATAAGGCAGTGGTTAACACTCAACAACAATCACCCCATTCTCATCCATCAGGAGGGAACCCCCATAAAATCTATAATCATGACATTTTCATGATAGGAGAAGATATCCTCCCACAAAATCTAAATAGAAGATATGAATCTCCCCTGGATCCTAATCCATCCACCTCGACCACGGCAATACCTATAGGGTCGTTCACCATTCCTAGACCTTCTATATAATCTATGCCTAAAAAGGTCAAAGGAACTTTATGGCACATAGGACATAACTCAAAAATTCCTCATAGCTACAACATAGTTAATGACTTAGTACAATCACCATCAACTATGTCAGCATTAGAGGTCTTGCAAACATTCCCAACCAATGGAAAGCCTTAATTTCCAGCTTAGGCACAATCGACCCATCTGACTCTTGCCTAATAGTCTTTGACTTGGATAAAGATACTCCACGGCTACCATCAGCCATTGCTTTCCAAATTCCTATCTTAGTTCAAAACATTAACATCCATCGTTGCATTTTTGATGAAGGGGCCACCACATGTATCATGTCCAAAGTTGTTTGGCAAAAACTAGGATCCCCCGAACACAAGCCTTCTGACATCATGCTTAGAACATATGTCGAGTACCCTTCTACTCCTGTTGGCCTATACCCTAGTGTGCGAGTTAAGTTGGTTGGAAAATTTGTGCTAATAGACATCAAAGTACTACACACCTAGTTGTATTACAATATCCTACTAGGCCAAAGGTACATGTATGACATGTTAGCAATCGCCTCATTGGTGCTTAGAATAATGATGTTCCCCCACGATGGAAAATCATTACGATCGACCAACTCACATTCGATTAGAAAGAAACCTTACCCACACCTGAAGGTGTGTTACCCTTAGTCTCATCTTCTCATGAGTTAATCACTACATACACTTAACTACACCCTGGCCAGTTTAAGCCATCAACACTCTTAGGGATATTCCCCAGGAGATCCCCCTGTGATACAAAAAGTTTCCCCAAACACTAGAGCACCAGTGTGAATGATAACCTCATCAAACACCCCCCAAACTTAGGAACTAACTCCAAACACCACTTAATTTACAACTACTAATTCCATATCCCTACCTCACACCATTACACAGACACCCTTTTTGTGCCCCCCACCTGACTTTGTCTTATACCAAGTCATGGAAACACTCACATTACCAAATATTGCTCTCGCGATATCGGTCTAGAATCTAGTCCCAATGACCATGTTGAATGATCCAAGAAATATCTTAATAGGTAGTCTCCTTGTACCTCCACCCCAAGAAGCCATCCCTACTCGAAAATTTCTTGTACTAACACCAGTCAGAGCCATAAAAAAGGGCAAACAAAAAGGTAAAAGAGAGGAGACCTCAAACTCCTTTAGGGACCTACAACCCTGTGCGCTATGTGAAGACTTTGGACACCCTACTAACATATGCCCTGAGTTAGATGAGTTAAAACCATTATGTATGCTTCCAAAACACTAGTAACCTCAACTCCACCCAAAGTAGAAAAGGCTATGCCATTACATAATAAATAATTGTGCACCAGTTATGCAAGTTCTATATGTGAAAAATATGGGCACTACACTCATCACTTCCCTGAGATCCCTCAATCCGGAGAGATGTTAAGCATGCTCATTCATGCCAGTATTAATGAACCAATAACACCTACGAAACCCCAAGTCGACGATGGATGCAAAACCATATTCTACATTCGAGCAGAACCAGCTTTAGGCTCTGACCCCTCTCAAACACTCACCCACAACACAAAAAGGAAACGTGAATAACCAACCCCCTCCCCTCCATTTCCATGTTCTCTATGTGATGAACCAAATCATCAGGTTAACCTATGCCCCGAATTGTGAACATTTAACCAAAACTTCCCAATCACCCAAGTTGCTTGGAGAAGCATACCTAGGCGCTAACACCATACATGCATTATCTGTGTAGGAAACCATCATAGGTGAAGGCGCCCCCACCTTCCCAGGCTCAATGAATCATTGAGTTTTATACGTCGATTCATGGATGAAAACTCTTATTTACTAGACTCTGATATCAAGTCCGTAAAACCCAATCCCCCACCAAGAGAAGACAAACCCCTGGATGGCTTATCTGTGTTCGAAGAGAAATGACCGCCAACAACAAAGGGCCCCATCATTTCACCTCCCCTCACCACCATCAATCTATATCAAAAAAAAAAAATTGATATAAGGCCACCTGGCACAAAATATCACCCATCATATTCGCCCTATGTGATAAACCCAACTATTTGGTGAATGAATGTCGCAAATTGAGTAAGCTCAATATCATATTCTGTGTAGTGGTCCAAATCCCACACAAGAATCTCTCCAAGGAAGATAAAATCGCACGTTATTATTTCCGCATCTTCTCTTAATTCCACCATATAAGGAATTATGAGTACCTTCCATGTTTTCACGCAGCAAGAGAAGCAACCACACTAGGAAGTCACGTCACACTAATACTAAGGTCCAGAGATGGAGATCACCATAGGATATTCCATCTCGCGATATCAAAGAGGCATCAACATCTCATACTATGAGCAATATCCCCTCCCATACTATCTATTAGGTTAGTTCTGGTCCGGTATAAGGAATTTGTACCAATACCTCTCATAGCACCAAGGCTTGCCCTATGTTACACACATTTTGGAAGCTTAGGATTTAACATCAACATCCTGTCAAGATGCTCAAAGCACACAAGAATCCCATCAAGCTCTCTGATGAACACCGATGAGAATCCTTCTAGAATATTGAAGAACACAAGAAGAGGGTCAAAGCCTCATTTGATCACAACATCTCCCCTTGGACATTTACTAAGGGGGAGTTAGCCCTCCACTGTGATGTTGCCCAAGAAACAGTAGGAATTGGGAAGTTAAAAATCTTATGGAATGGCCCATACATCATCAAAAATTTCCTCCTCAAGGGGGCATACATCTTGTCAGAGCCCAATGGGACTTGCCTAAAACTTCTAGTCAATGGTCTCTACCTCAAAAAGTTTCACCCATAAAATGCTAGAATGTACATGTATGCACCATTACTTATTTTTTATGATGATCATCTCATCATGATTCACTCTAAACATCACTCTCATCATGTGTCAACAGATGGATCATCTTCCATCTTATCCCCACAAGTTTGTTGATGGTGCATCTTGATGGTCACAAAAACTCACCGATACTGCCTAGGCCATATACTCTCCTAATCGGACACCTCGTCGCTCTAATGGACTTTGTATTAGGTCAACCACCAAAAATGAAGCTAAATAAAACACTATCATATCTCTCTTGGCCGATGCCCACCACATAGGTATCCGTCACCTGGATATATTCCTTGATTCTCAGTTGGTTGTATCACAGTTAAACAAGATCTTTCAAGTCCATGATACACGCCTTTTTCGGAAGTATCTAAATGCACAAAGGTTAGATTGACATTTTGATCATATCACATTTACACATATACCAAGGGATCAAAATCATATAGCTGATCGCATTGGTAATCAAATCCTAGACTAGCATGCATCACATTTATATAACCATCAAGATACATAAACCATGATCACAAAATACATCTCAAATAAAATGCAGAAATACATCAAAAAGTATACATGCATGTGACATATCATGAGAGTCGTGAAAAAAACCATCTCGTATATACATATCAAAAAATGTATATGAGTACAAAAAATATCCATATAGTCCACTGGCCCATGACTAGGATAAATAAGTAAAAAATATAGTAGAACATCCTCATAATCGTTGCTTTCCCTGGTACATACATAGTCTCATCAAAAATCTATACCCACGGGTCTATCTAGGGCTCCTATGGACCAATCTCTACATCTAGAGCTAAAATCAGACCAGCCATAGTGTTAAGTGGAATTTGTATCTACGGATAAACATATTTTTCCTAAGTGGGTAGTTATACTTAGAACAACAGAAAGAAAGTGGTTTAACCTTTTCCTATAATAGATAGATGAGATGAAGGAACTTACTTGTGATATTTCGCTTCCTTGATCTCCTTTGAATTGCTCCCGTCACTCCCACTCAAAATGAATCCTCTCAATTGGTACCTATCAACAGAAAAAGAAGATGACAATGATCAAAGTACATGATCTATCTACTATAAACCAATGGAATCAACAATATTGAAACATATATGCATCATAAATATGAACAAGAATATGGGAAAAGGAACAAACAACTTTATTGATGTAGAAGGAAGAGTTACACCCAAAGCGGTTCGATCTTGTGTTACTCCTCTAGCTTCAGTCCAACCCTCGTCACACCAAAAGCACACCAATCTAGCAGCATAACATTACTTGACATGAACTCAAATCTCAAACCAACAGTATTTCTCTACAATCTTCAAATTCCAGCCTCCTCATCAATATGATGAGTGGTCAATTCATAGGGAAATGCAGGTGGTTATGTCATAAATTAGGCATTGAACGGCTTTCCAAAACTAGAGTTAGTTTCCATGGAGAAAGGGATGAGAGGATAGAGGAGTAATTGATCCATAGCCTATCCAAAGTTGACCTCATAAGATGAGATAAGAGTTGGGCATCCTTCTAGAATGCTCTAGAATAAGAGAATATTCCCATAATCCAATGTGAATTTCACTCATTCTCGCCCAACGCAGGTCAAAGAGGGCCTAAGTGCACTACAATGCAGGCCCAAACAGGCTACCTGTTCTACAGCGCAGTTACCCCTGACCAAGGTTGCGTTAGTGTCCCAAGGAGGCATTTTAGCAGGGTCTTAAGCTAGGAAACTTTCATGAATGGAAGCATTCAATTTGATGACTTGTCTAGGGTATGTAATAACTGAATTAGGGTTTTATGAGCCTTAATTGTACTGATCTGAATGTCAAGAGTGATGTGCCCAAATAGACCTGTAACAGTTGCCCCCTAAAGCATGAAGTCGAAAATGATAATGTCAAGTGATATGCTTTATGATGTGATGAGGAGGATCTAAAGCGGACAGTGACCTGCATCGATTACAATACATAATATCATGATATCTTTGAATTTTTCATGAATTGCTTAGGGAAGGCATACCCATACTCAACATATAAACTTTTCATTACATGTACATAAATCAGATAGTCATCTACAGATATGGACCTATGATGGGATGACCATCTGTGTAAAGCCATCGTACAGATGATTTAGTACTCTCTTGAAATCTTAGCCCAAATGGATGAAACTAGATTCAAGGTCTTCTATCTCATCCAATCGTTCGCTCAAGTACGAGTCCAACCATGTGAAAATGTGATCTGAAGTCGAACATGGGAAGACATCATCTGATTACAAGCTAATGATGTAAGTTGTTAACAGACGCGAGAGAGATCATCGATAATGTTAATGATCCTGAAGGTACTATAGTACATTATGCATGGTGTGATAGATGTTTTGATGTTGAACACCATAAAAAGTCTTTCGGTCAAAGGCCTGTGATGTCAACTTGTCGCTGGAAGAGAGAAACTTGCTATTGATATATGCAATCCTCAAGGTATTGGAAGGGTGTTTCTAACTTAACTTAATGGATAATGTGCTGATGTCGACAAGAAGGGACACATCACAGGAGGGCCTTGATGTATCCCCCATCAACGACACGAAATGAGTGTAATTATTTTGAAAACAGAATGTGGTTGACGAAACAAGATTCAGGAATGGTGGTCATGAAAATGAAGGTTTATGAGCATTGCAAAGGATGAATTTTGCTAAGTGACTTCTCTTGAACATGTCAGCGACACTGAATGAATTGCCAGCATTGACCCAAAACCAATGTGATGGATGGTGTGATAGACCATAGGTATAATAACCATCAAGTAGATAACCCAACCCAAATAGTCACAGAGATGAAGTGAAAGTGTCATAATCAAGACTGAATTGCTACCATAAAGTGATTTATCCCTTTTCCCATTTTCCCCAGTCATTGCTGACCAGTACCTCTTTATTTTTTAACAAGATTGAGGAGGATAACATATGCTTGTAGTATAATTCCACCCTTCGGGTGAATCCATCACTATGTGATGTTTTAACAAGTTTAGCGAAGGTGAAACTCGGTCTTGTCATGATAGACAAGTTTATCGCTATTTGATGTTTTAACGAGTTTAACGACAATGAGAAATCGGTCCTCTTCATGTTTAAAGAGTTCGAAAAGGGAAAAAAAGAAAACTCCACAAGTTCTTTTTCGTAGATTTGTCTCTCAAGTCTGGAAAAGTGTAAAATGATACAAGAGAGAACCTAATGACTATGTTCGATCAACGTATTCCTTTTTCGTATGTAATCTATCTCAGTCCGAAAAGGGTTAAACTTATACTAAGTAGTTGTCATTTCCAATCCATTTATGAGCCGAAAAGGACAAGCGCTTGACAATATTTTCATATTTCGAGAGTCTGAAAAGAGCTTAAAGAGGACTCCATGGGGGTTCCTTTTTCGATGTTTAACAGATCTCGAAAAAGAGATAAAATTATGCTCTATGGTCAAAAGTAAAATTCACAATCATGCATGTCAAATTCAGTATATCAGCTGTAAAACTGCTCAAAGAACCACCAAATGGATTAAACATACATGTTTCATTGGTAAAAATAGGTAAAAGCTATAGTTTATTCATTTAATGAACATGAAATAACCATAAAACAAGAATGTACCAATTCATTTTCACCATTTGATATTTACCATTCAGTTTTGTGCTCTAAACCCATTTCTCTTTCAGGTTCTTCCCATGAGAGTGAATCAGTGAGGGACTACATTCGACAATTTTTTTCGGCCAGGCACACAGCCTAGCAAAGATAGGAAGATAAACATCAAGGATGTTTGTGATTTTCCCTTGCGAACAATCCTTTTCACTATCATAAAGTTGGCGGGTAGTGTGACACATCATCTAGCAAACAGATCATACATGCAGTATGCGCTTGAGTGTCTTGAGCCAACTATATTCAACTGGTGTGAGGTAGTGCTTTCTTCGATGAAAGAGTAGCTGTCCAAAGTAAAAAGCAGCAAGATGAAAAATTTTAGCTATGGTTCAATCTTAATTGCTTTTACCTTAGACATAATTCCATTGATGCAACCTCAGCATGTGTCATTGAGTTTAACCGGTCCTAGAGATCCATGGATGCAAAGATGGATTGAGTTGATGGCTAGACATGCTGGTCAGTCATCAATCTCATTTTCTCTTGCATTCATTAGTTGGCTCCATCGACAACACATTGTCATTGAGGAGCATCCATATGCAGGGATGGACTTTCTTGGAGATCCAGATTTGAGTTACCAGTGGGTGCTCAATGGGGTGCTATAGGTAAATTGTTTTGACCATGTGTTTTTAATTTTTTTAATTTTTTACAGGTTTTTGTATTTTTTGATGTTTCCAAGACTAAACTAAAAATGTTCTCATGCATACCGATTTTGGCACTGTTCAACTAATGGGTCATCAACAGGAGGTGGGTGAACTAGCGCGGAGAAATGTCGGAAGAGCAGTTCTCCAGGATTTGGATTTGACCGAGACACTGGCAGAGTTGCACGATCATATAGAGGGGTTAATCCTCTATATATCGGATATCCAGATCGAGGAGTCACTGATGAGGCTACATCACCATACTATTGGTGTACCTAGCCATAGGATGAGGCTATTGTACATCATAGCTCAGGCAGCGGCTTGTTATCATGAGAATCATTAGGTCTACTTAGGATGATTTATTGTATGCATTTTGATTTTCGGGGTCAAATGACCAACATGTCTTGGACACAAATTTTGTAAAAATTTTAAACGTCTATCTATTTTACTTCCAGTGTTTTTTATATGGTTATGTGTAATCCTATACAATTGTTGATGTGAATTGAAAATTTATTTTTTATGTGTCGTAAGTGTCTGTTTATCACATAGTTTGCTAAAGAATCAGTGAATGTGTTAAATTTCCTAGAAATGTGTTGATATTGAATGTAATCAAAATGTATTTCCAAGAGATGAACTCTAAGAAACATATGATAAATAGTTGGATTTCAGATGGTATAAACATGTGTAAGTTGCAGTATGACAATTTGTGAGTCCAGCCTAATGATGATTCGGCGAATGCCAAGCAAAATGGCATCAGAGAGGAGTTTGATCAATGCGCTATACTCAGCGATATTTTTCATTGAAAGACCGATACAAATCCCTTGAAAACTCACTAACTCTCCACTTGGAGCGAATATGGCCCATGTTGTAGAAGATAGGTTCTATGTACTACGACTAGCACCATCGGCATAACCAAAAAATGGTTCCAAAGATTTTGACATCTGAAACAAATTCAAAGAGGATTACTTAACCACATAAAAACTCTAAAAGTCACATTGTGACACACACACACGCAATCAAAGCATATATACATTGTTTTTTACTATGAAAAATCAAGCATAGTAATGTTTAAGATACAACCCGTTTCAGGGCTGCGACAATGGAATTCCATCATAATCAATTGACTCATAAGCGCATTTTGCCAAAACATGCTTGACAATATAGGGACCCATCCATAATGGTTCAAATTTCCCTGCTCCTAATTTATCGACTTCTTGATCATAAAGCAATACCAGGTCTCCTTCTGAGAATATGCGAGGATTGACATTGCAGTCATATTGCACCTTAATTCATTTCTTATGTGCTTCATTGGCCAATGCGACTTCACGACGTGTTTCATCTAGATGGATGAGTTATAAGAAACATGCTTCCTCATCAGAAGTGTCAGGTAACAGGTCAATTGTGAGTTTTAATCATGAAATTTCACATTGTATGGGCAATATTACCTCCAGACCAAACACCAATTGAAAAGGTGTGAATCTGGTTGGGTTTCTCATCGAGGTTCGGTAAGCCCACAAAGCTGAGTACAGAACCAAATTCTAGTTTCGTTTGTGAACTCCTACCATTCGTTGAAGCATTCGCTTAAGGATTTTGTTGATGGCTTCAACTTGTCCATTAGCCTGTGAATAATAAGGAGTAGAACTATCATGCAAAATTCCTAACTTGGAAGTTAATTCAGTCATCATATGGTTGTGAAAATGCGAACCATGATTTGTAACTATAGCTTGTGGTACACCAAACTATGCAACCACATGGTTGAAGAAAAAAAGAGCAGTCATTTCACCACTATTGTTTAATGTAGGCATCGCCTCGGCCCATTTCGTAAAATAGTCAATGGCGACAATAATATACCCATACCCCCCAGCAGAGTGAGGGCTACATGTCATGAAATCAATGCCCCATTTCGCAATTAGTCCAACAGTGATGAAAAGATGTAGTGGTGCAGGTGGTAATCGAGTTTTACGATCAAACATCTAGCATGCATGACAACTTCTGATAGCAATAATGCAATCGTTAAATATGGTTGGCCAAAAGTAACCAACATGAAGAATCTTCTATGTGGTAGCATAACCAGATAAATGTCCACCACAAGCACTAGAATGTCAATCATTTAGAACTTTATCAGCTTCCTCATGTCTGAGGCACCTCCATAAAATCGTATCGATACCGCGACGGTAAAGGGTGTTTCCAATGATAAGATAATATTTGGCTTGATATCGAATACGTCGTTGTTGCGAGCGAGAGGTATCAGGACAGAAAGTTTGGGTTTGGAAATAGATCAGTATATCTCCATACCAAGGGCCAGATGACAAAATCATAAACAGAGACTCATCCCGAATTGATGGTTTCATTGTTGATTCGATGGTGGTAGAGGGAAGGTCGCAAAGAAGCTCAGAAAAAGATAGAGATTTCTTTGACTTGGATTTGATAAATTTGAAATCAAATTCCTGCAAAATGACGATCCATTTTGAATATTTTCCCCCAATCAATTTACGTGACAAAATGTATCTCATAGGGTTGCAATCCGAAACGATAGTGGTCTTTCGAAGTAGGATATAGTGGCAAAATCTCTATACAACTTGAATAATAGCCAAAGCTAGCTTTTCAACATAAGAATAATTAACTTTCATATCATTGAGATTGCAACTCAAATAATAGATCAAATGTTCAGTCCCGTCTTCTTCTTGGACTAAAACCATAGCAATGGTTGTATCTGCGGTGGCGAAATACAAGAAATAGTCGTTTTGATAATTAGGGGCATACATTAATGATTCTTGGATCAGGGTATCTTTAGGAGGAAGCTTGCACAACCTGGTCCTAATGGAAGGGAATTCCTTTTTTCAAAAGGCGAGTAAATCCTTTAACCATTTCAGTATAGTTGGGAATGAATCTCCTTAGAAAGTTAGCCTTCCCTTGGAGTCTTTGTAACTGAAGTAAGTTGGAAGCTGGAGGTAGATCGAGAATTGCCTTAACCTTCAAAGGGTCAAGTTGAATTCCTTCTTTAGACACTACGAAACCAAGGAAATGACCAGAACCAACACAAAACACACATTTATGTGGATTGAGCCAAATTTTGTAGTGTCGGCACTATAAAAAGATGGCTCTCAAATGTTGTGGGTAATCAACCCATTTTCGTGAATGAGCAGGTAAATCATCTAGATAGGGTTGAAAAATGTGTTTGATGTCATGGAAGGCATAATTCATTGCCCTCTAAAAATTTTCCCCAATGTTCTTAAAACCAAAAGGGTGTTTCCTATATGTGAATGTGCCCTAGGGACAAATAAAGGTAGTTTTATATTGGTCTTCTGGGTGGATATTGATCTGATTATAGCCGGAAAAGCCATCCATAAATGAAAATATTTCACATCCAGCACAATCAACAATTATCTGGTCAATAAAGAGAGTGGGATAGTTGTCTTTTGGACACACATTATTAACATCCCTATAATCAACAAACACTCGTATTGTTCCTTGTTTCTTCATGACAGGAACAAGATTGGAAACCCAATCGGTAAGAGGAACGGGGTATATGAAATCGACATGCAAAAGTTTTTCAATTTTTGCTTTTATGCCAAAAGCCTTCTTCGGATGAACATAATGGAGGCACTATCGTACTGGTTTGACATTAGGATACATTTTAATCTCATGTTAAACTATACTAGAATTAGTACCAGGCATTTCCTCATATGACCAAGCAAATGTATCATGGAATTCATGAAAAAGAGCACAGTAAGTTTCAAGTTCCGATGGAGAACAAGATTTGCCAACATGGATGTTTTCTACAATTCTAGGTTTGGTCAAAATATTGATAGAAATGGTTTGTTCCATATTTGATAAGTTTCGTTCAGAATTGATTGTGTCTATAAATAGAGAATTCGAAAGGAAATCAACAATTGAAGGGTGATTTAGTTCATTTCAAATATCTTCTATGTGATCTGGAAGATGGGATCGATGATGATAATCTGCCCATGGTTCTTCTTCTGTCATCATTGATTGGATGATTCCTTCATTAGTAGAAAATGTATGTGGAAAAGGGTTAGAGGAAGTACTATATTCTAACGAACGATCAACCCATACAATTGGTGATGATGGATTTGGATTTGCCATGCAATGCAAAAAGATTGATTGCTATGCAAGCTCAATGGGGCTCAACGACATGGTTTCATTATGCATATCAACTTCAGAATTGTAGTAAATCTTCCATGAATCATATGAAGTGGAAGATATCATGTTACAAGTCTCAACTTTTGCAACCTCCGCCATTTGTGATGGTGATGGTATCAAAAAGGTACCCATTAGGGAAGAATATTTGAAGAGACCTACTCCAACATTCTAAAGATATATCAGAGGTCCGTGAACTAATGGAACACTTCCAGTTTACTATGAACTAGAGGCGAAGAAGGCGAGTTAATAAATTACTATGGTTCTACCTTTGTGAGGGAAAGTGATGATACGAAAGTATGTCAAAACCACAGTAGCCATAGCGTATACCCACGGTGTTCCTAGTAAAATGTTGTAGTCAAGAGGTCCGTCAATGACCTCAACTTCAACAGTTACAAATTTTCCCCCTAGTTCTATCTGCAGGTTACTTAAAATTCCACAAGGTGTATAAGTGCGACCATCAAAAACTTTTAAAATTGTAGGTGATCATGACAAAGGTGGTGAGCCAAGTGTTTTCCCTAAATTCATTGACATGATATAAGTAGATGCACCCTCGTCAACGATGGTTTGGTGAAGAAGTATATTCAAAGATTTTTCTTGGATCAAGAATGCCAACTGCACTGGTAATCGTTGCGTATAACCTGCATGGTTAAAAACGACAAGGTTGGAATCCGTTGGATCAATTCCACCAATTGTTGACAATAAAGCCTGCTTTTGGGAGGGACAATTTTGAAGCACCTAAAGCGTCGACATAGCAGAAGGTGACTGAGCCAAATTTTCTACTGTTGTAATTTTGCGATACTCGAGCTCAAGGATTGAATGTAGATTTATGCACAACTCCCTTAGGTGGTTTTATTGTTAACTCTAGTGCAATGGGTGGTGGAATGGAATCAGACGAAGTTGAAGTCAAAGTATTGGGTTGATATGTATCCTGGTTATGCGATGAGGATGGTAGATTATTGTAATCTTTACTTCATGTAGTCACCAAAACATCAATCTTAGGCTTAGTGGCAGATAACATAAGCACTTGTGAAGTGGAAGCATGATCTGTAGCAACCAAATGAGTCTCTGGTTTGGAAAAGCGTCTGTCAACACAGTGGATGTACTAGAAGTCTTAAGAAGTTTTGAGACTTCAGAGTGGTGAGGACTGTCTCACATAAAGTGCTCCTCATTACAAATTGAACATGGGTAACAAGGTTTCCTATCTAGAGAAGAAGAATCAGATGATTTCTCTTGAGGGGGAGGATTTTGTTTCTTTTTTGTTTTCCCCTTTTTCTTGCTTCCAGGTTGCTTTTCATTTTTACCTTTGTCAGATGACACGCCATTTATTTTGGAAGCAAGTGTATTATTAGGTGCACTAGAAGTTTGATTCGAAATAGAAAGTGTTTTACTAGATGGTCTACTTGCTATTTGAGTGCTTGAAGAATCTATCACACCATCACCAGCATGAGAGTCCTTACTGGATGGAGGTGGTGGAACAGTAAAAGCTGGTCTAGGTGCATTTGGATTCTTATCATAGAGTGTGCTAGACTGGGTGTAAATCAAGTCTAAATATTGGGCACGAGCAATTACTTTCTCTTCAGTAACAACTCCTCCTTTAGCCACATCCTCAGTGATAGATGTCAACAAGGATTTGATAAACCACTCAGCTAAAAGTTGATTAGGAACAAAAGTTTTGACCATTTGATGACAACGACGCCACTCATGAATATGATCAGAAATGTGAGTAGTAGTGGTCTATTTAAAGCTGGTCAATAGTTCCGTTCCAGTTTCATATATGGTGGGTAACTGGAAGTGGGTTAAAAATGTAGTAGCTAAGGATGTGAAGTTATCAAAAGAAGCTCGTGGTAATTCAATATACCACTTTAGAGCCGGACCAATATGTGTTCGTTGAAAAAGACGTAGTCTTACTGAATCATCATTTAGGGAGTTGGATGAACACCATAAATGAAAAGTCATAACATGATTGGATGGATATTCTCCAGGGTTTCCATTGAACTTAGGAATATTAGAAGGAAATTTGTGTGGAATCACTGGCCACCAAGGTGCATGAAGAATGGGATCATTGGTAAGCTGATTTAAATCTGGTAATTCAAGCGTTGCAACAAAAGGCCACTGTCGGCTTAGGTCAGGTTAAGCATAATGAGGATAATATGGAATTGCCTGGGCAATATGCCTTTGCATACCAGCATAAGGAATCTGTTGCTGGTAACCTTGATAGGGGTAGGTTTGTTGAGTGTATCTAGTATAAGATGGTTGTTGTGCACCAGGATAAATTTGTTGTTGTCCAAACCCAACATAAGCTTGTTGACCAGCACCTGGGTAACCTTATTGTTGACCGAACCTAGCATAGGCTCGTTGACCATGTCTAGGATAATTTCGGTACTGTTGGAATTGTTGTTGTTGATATTGTGGCTAACATGGTTGTTGATGTAATGGTTGTTGCCCAACAATGTAATTTTGACTACGTTATGAATAAATTAGACCAGTATAAGTCTGAGTCATCCCAGTTAATGGTAAACTAGCCTGAGGTTGTTGGATTTTAGACACAAACAGTTGTTGTAAAATGGCCTGAGAAGACTGAGTCTGTAGACCTGAAACTTGAGGATCAAAGGTTGAAGGACTAGCTTCCAAAGGTTGAGATACAATTAACTAAGCTTGCTACTGTGGTAAAGTCGTAACGATAGGCGTAGTAGGTATGGATGAAATAGATTTCATTGGTTGTGATGGATACACAAGCCTTGGTTGAACAGGCATTGTAGCATGCCACTGAAAACAGTCATTCCAGAATAAATTGGACCTAAATATGACAGTATATTGCCATATGATTTCTCCCCAATGTTAGAAAATTATATATTACTGAGCAATGGAACACATAAAATATTGCAGAAATATAAACATAGAAAATGCATAAAACAAGAGAGACACAGATATACATGGTTCACCCAGTTTGGGCTATGTCCACCTTGAATAGCCAGTCCTTCCTTTCTATTATCCAGCAAAATGAAGAGACACAACCTACAGCAGATCCGATGTAATATCCTCTATTTTCTCTCACAGTGTCACCTCTCTATTTCTCGCTTGGAGAATACACATATATTACACAACCTCAATATAATGCCCTCATAGAAAGAGAGGGGTTGCCTTCTAGGGAAAAAAACTCTAAACTAAACATAAGTTCTACTGTCAGATCATCAACCTAATGAACGACCCAGATTGACTAGAAATTACTATACTTTTACAAGGCAATTTTATATCTATTTTTAGCTTCGAGGGTGCTACACCCGAAACCCCCGCCGGGAGACTGTTGGTCCCTGGACCCCCCAGCCAGGGGGGATGAACCCCCTGTTGTGGCCACCAACAACCCCCCTCTTTTTTTGATATTAGCAATAACACCAAGCAAATAGGGGACCCTTAATAAAAATTCAAACAAACATCTCTAAGAACATTTTTGTTTTTCCTTAGAATTTTATCGCAACGAGGCAATGAAACACTTCTTTTATGAGCATAACAAACCACGAAGAAACGATGCTAAATTCATCGCATCGCATTTACCATAAGCGCTCTTAAATAAAAAGCTTAAGAAATCCCTGACGACCGATGTGGGACGTCGCATATCGCAGCAATCGCGTAGAGTAGGACACAATGACTAATATCTGCGATCTGCGATCTGCGATCTGCGATCCACAATCTGCGATCTGCGATGATCCGATATTGCGATACCACAATACTATAACACAAACCTGCGATCTGCGATCTGCGACGAGCGCGAATTTTCCTTGGCACAATATTCAAGGAAAGCTGCCCATTAATCAGAATTAAGCGCGCGCCTTGAAAAGATAATTAATGATTGTACGAATGGCTGCTTTTTAGTTTTTCGAAGAGTTAGTTCACTTTGA
>APFE030403677.1:83541-113769 GCA_000404065.3 Pinus taeda
AATTTTTGTAGGATAGCTTTTTGTTTTTCTTCTTTCTTAGAAATAAAACCAGTTGTAGATGGTTACTACAGGAGTTCACTTCAAATGGACACCAAATTCTCTGTTAGATTTTGATTTTTCGCTTGTACAAATAGTAAAAAATTTCAAAAAATTTGATCTTTATTATTGACGAATAGAGTCCAGCTTTAGCCTAGAAATGATACTAATTCCAACTTCAAAACATTTTATGAAAGCAACCTTTGGCCAAAAACTTGTTTTATATCAGCACAATGAAAGGTATCAATAATAAAATGAGTATTCTCTGTAAAAACTGCTACTTTTCAGACTCTATCATTACCGTCTAGAGCTTTCTTAAGGAAAAACAATGGTTTCCTCCCTGCTAAAGAAAATCGCAGCATTCAGAGAAACAATCTGAGGAAACACTGTATCTCAAAGAATAAGAGGTCTCATCACGAGCCGGCTTATCATGATCACAGATATTATAACTTGCTGACCTTGCCAATACTGTCCACCAAAACAGGGCAACGACTTAAGATTGTTGCAATCAAAATACAAGGGGTCTCACCGCGAGCCAGCTTGTTCAGCAAAAGTGTAAATCAAGTGAATGACTATGTCATAATTTGGCCACCAAACCAAGACATTGTTCTTTAGAGAATAAAAAAGAAAAAGTATCAAAATGGGTTTTTCTCTGAAAAGGTTGTAGATAGCCTTAAACAGGATAAAGGATCATTGCTGGGTAACAGGTAACCCTGTCGAGGCTATGGATGCCTGCTGGCAGCAGAGGCTCTACCTACTTTAAATGAGCATATTTTAAAGGGCCAGCATAGCAGAGATGACCTCATTTTATCTTTAAAAAAAAAAACCAAGCAAATGGCTGATGTAAATGCAAGGACTAAACCTCAGGAAGCGAACGATTGGAATAAAGAAAGGTTGAAACAAAATATCATTGATAGAATAAGACATAATGTACTCTATCTGTCCATAACAAAGTTTAGACTTATGAAAATTTTTCTATTTCGGAAGTTGAAATTCAATAGAAAATCAGAGATAACTGGTTCTTCCCTGTGAATCGCCATTGTTGTGGCCACCAACAACCCCCCTCTTTGTTTGATATTAGCAATAACACCAAGCAAATAGGGGACCCTTAATAAAAATTCAAACAAACATCTCTAAGAACATTTTTGTTTTTCCTTAGAATTTTATCGCAACGAGGCAATGAAACACTTCTTTTATGAGCATAACAAACCACGAAGAAACGATGCTAAATTCATCGCATCGCATTTACCATAAGCGCTCTTAAATAAAAAGCTTAAGAAATCCCCGACGACCGATGTGCGACGTCGCATATCGCAGCAATCGCGTAGAGTAGGACACAATGACTAATATCTGTGATCTGCGATTTGCGATCTGCGATCCACAATCTGCGATCTGCGATCTGCTATGATCCGATATTGCGATACCACGATACTATAACACGAATCCAAGTTTTTCTAGTTGCATCATTAATAAAAGTAACATAATAATGAGAGCCACCAAGAGATGATACCTGAGCAGGTCCCCATACATCTGTATGCGCAAGCTCTAATTTTTTGCTCTTCTTTTCTTTCCCAACTTTAAGATCACTGACTCTCCTTTGCTTTCCATAAATGAAATTCTCGCAGAAGTCCAAATCAACATTCTTCAAACCGGGCAACAAATTCCTTGAGTGAAGAATCTTCATCCCCTTTTCACTCATGTGTCCGAGCCTATGATGCCATAATGCTGCATCTGCTCCTTTGGAAGTTAAAGCATTAACAGAGTTAGAAATACCATTGCATAAATACAATGTGCCAACCTTTTCGCCTTTTGTTATTACCAGGGCCCCTTTGGTGACCTTCCAAGATTTATCTATGAAAGTTGTCACACAACCTTCACTGCCTAACTGCCCTGTTGAAATCAAATTTTTCTTGAGATCTGGAACATGCCTTACCTCATTTAGTAGCCATTGGTTTCCATTCTACTGTTTTACAAGAACCTTACCCATTCCAACAATTTTACAGGGTTTATCATCACCCAAACGGACTTGTCCAAAATCTCCTTGAACATAGTCATGAAAATATTTCTTATCAGGTGTGGCATGGAATGAGACCTTTGAATCGACCACCCAGGAATCAATAATATTTTCGAAAGAAAGAATCAAAGCATCTTCTAAGACCTTACCTATCACATTTGCTTCATGATGGTTTTCTTGTTGTGCATCTCCTTCTTTTCCCTTTCGAGATCTAAAGTCCTTCTTTAGGTGTCCTTTCTTTCCGCATTTCCAGCACACTATCCCCGATCTGGACTTGGATCTGCCTTTCCTTGATTTACTGTGATATCCTGAGCTCTTTCCTCTTTCCATTTTTCTTCCCCTAGACTCTACACTCAAAGCATTACCCGATGTCTCATCGGAGCTTTTCCATTGCATTTCCTCACTAAGGATAGCACCGACAACATCATCAAACTTTAAAGTACTAGATCCAGAAACAGAGTTACTAGTGGCCATTACTAAACCATTCCAACTTTCTGGCAAAGAGCACAAGAATAACAGAGCTCTAACTTCATATTCAAAGTTTACCCCTACAGAACTTAACTGACTTGTAACTGTATTAAAATCATTTAAATGGTCTACAACAGATCCACCTTTCGACTTCTTCATATTAAATAATCGTTTCATAAGAAATACCTTGTTTGAGGCCGAGGGTTTTTCATATAGTTTTGCCAACGCCTTAATCAAACCCTGTGTTGTTGTTTTCTTGGAAATGTTGAAGGTGACCGATGCTGCGAGGCATAACCGTATTTTTCCGAGTGCATTTCTATCGAGAAGGTTCTATTCTTCATCTGTCATACCCGTCGACATCTTTGTTTTTCTACCCAATGGTAGGTACAGATCTTTCTGATACAGATAATCTTCCATCTGCATCTTCCACACCGAGAAGTTTTGGCTATTAAATTTCTCAACCCTAAACTTACCATCTTTCACCATTGCTCCCACTCGAATGAGGAACCCTTCCTTCCTGCGAATTTATTAGCCAAATAGACCTTCGGCTCTGATACCAGTTGTTAGAAAGTTATATATTACAGAGCAATGGAACACATAAAATATTGCATAAATATAAACACAAAAAACGCATAAAACAAGAGAGACACAGATATACGTGGTTCACCCAGTTTGGGCTACGTC
Source organism: Pinus taeda (assembly GCA_000404065.3). NCBI lineage: Eukaryota > Viridiplantae > Streptophyta > Pinopsida > Pinales > Pinaceae > Pinus > Pinus taeda. The sequence continues at coordinate 86,744 of APFE030403677.1, forward strand.
CACCCCAAACAGCCAGTCCTTCCTTTCTATTATCCAACAAAATGAAGAGACACAACCTACAGTATATTTGCTGTAATATCCTTTGTTTTCTCTCACTGTCACACCTCTTTGTTTCTCACTTGGAGAATACACATATATTACACAACCTCAATACAATGCCCTCATACAAAGAGAAGGGTTTCCTTCTAGGGCAAAAAACCCTAAAATAAACATAAGTTCTATCATCAGATCATCCGCCTAATGAATGGCCCAGATTGACTAGAAATTACTATACTTTTACAAGGCAATTTTACGTCTGTTTTTAGCTTCGGGGTTGTTGCCCCCGAAACCCCCGCTGGGGGATCGCTGGCCTCCCCGAACCCCCACGGGGGGGACAAGTCCCCCCCATACCCCCCCGCCCCCAGCACGTGGAGGAGTGTACAAACATCGTGGGGTATACATCCGGCTGAAACAAAGACCTCTAAATAATCATGCTCCACACCCAACACCCAAAAAATGGAGGATAAGTAGATTGGGCATATTATTCTCCATAAGGAGGTAATCCAATGTAAAGTGGATACATTGGATGGTAACTAGATGAACCAGCTTGATATTTACTTGATGGATCAAACTGTTCAGTATCCATAAGTGAAGAACTAAGTAAAATTCCTATGGATGACATGGGTGAAGACCATGGACTAGAAGCAACACCGGAGTGACTTCTAGAGAATCATTGTAACTGGGTGGGACGGACGGAACACCATATATATGTGACTCAGGTGTTGTGATAAACATCAAAGAAGTAGTGACAGTAGATGTTGTCACATCTGTAATAGATGATACATTCTGGGATGTTGTTTCAGCCATAATCAAGTGACCCAATAAATTTCCTAATGAATCTACGGGAGTTTGAAAGTAAACAAGATCAAAAGGAGAGGTAAACTTAGGAGAATAAGGATAAAGATAAAGCCCTGGTCCAAAACGAGTTGGAGTTCTAGGTGTTTCTTCTTCAGATTCCTCTTCAATAGCAATCAAACCAGGTGGAAGGATTTCACCATCATGTCCATAATAGATTTCCAGTGTTTGACTCTACGGTAAAGGGGAAGTCTCAACAATTACAGATGTCTGAGGATAAATCGGTCGATCGTCTTCTGGTATGGGAACAACTTCTTATTGTTCAACTTTGATATCCAAGTGTTTTGGTAAAAGAACAACGGGTTCAGGATGAGTTTCTTGAACAACTTTTGGTTTAGAAATAACTTCTGGTTGACTGTGATAGGTTCGGGACCAACTTCTGGTTGAATAGATTCAAGTTCAGAGGTAATTTCTTGTTGAACAACTTGGGGTTGAGGATCAACTTCTTGTTGGACAACTTCAGTTACCATTTCACTAAGTTCAATTTTAGTGTCCTCCGGTAATTGTAAAGGTTCCACTTTAGTAGTAGATAAACCAACAATTGTAGGAGTAACTGGGGTCACAATGCTCCCCAATACGGGTGACTGGTAATTCAGATGAATAACCAGAAGTTTGTGATGTACTAGACTTAGTTAAATGAGACTGCTTTTGTCGACTAGGTGTAGCTTCAGGGGGTAAAGGTGGTTTACTTGTTGTCCTCCACGAACGATGGGGTAAAGGTTGATGTTCCTCCACGATTGCTGATTGATTTTATTACAAAAACAAATAAACAAGAAGAGGGTAATCTAGGCAAGAGGATTACCAAGCAACTGTGAACTACAATATATTGCCTCAGTAAACCAAGGACTTAACATACATGCAGGAAATCTCCCTGAATGTTGTGTTCGGTGTATCATAGTGTAAAAGGTGGCCGACTCGGTTACCTAAGGATGGATAGCAACCTAATGTAGTCTGCCCATATATACCCCAAAGTATGTGGAGGCCCAATCTGCGTTAGCATTGTCTAATGCGAAACTACATAGTGAGAGAATTCCTTTATACTTTTCGTACTATAACACTGCCCTATATACCCAAAGGTATGTGGACGAGCTATGATATACTTACGTACGTGGAATGAGGTATCACACTCGGAATGTATCACGGACAATTAGCGACAGCTACTATGTTTAACGATGTCAGAACACGTCTCTAGCCTAGACCTCTAAATGTTATGTGTTAAGTTACAATGCTCCATTAGGTTAATTGAGATAAATTTTAGTTGATCTTGTTTTAAAGTTTGCCTTTCAGGTTCACCGCGTGATGTTTCTGAAATTCCTAGAATGCAACTATGATGAGAAACATTCTTTTAATTTAATTTAAACAATGAAAACCATAACTAAAAGGGATAGAAAAATCAGAATCTTTGAACAAAGAGCATAGAGCACATCTAATGCAACTTTCCCTATATTATTCCTACAAGCACACACAAACCTGTAAATGCATAATGCATGTTTTTCTTTTCATTTCCTTTCGTGTTTAGATGAACAAAAGGAAAATAAATGCACAAACAATCAATCAATACTTTTCACAAGAAACGAAGACTTTATGACAATATCTTTTTCAAAGAAATGAAGACTTTACGACACTTCTTTTTGAGAAAAGAATAATCGATTGTAAGATAACTTTGACAATGAATTGATAATGATAAATAAATCATTTAAGAAACACTAAACAATCAAGGCCAAAGTAGGGCTAGGAGAAGAAATACAAACTGATTTCAGAACCATAGAAAACATCGATCTTTCAGCAAACAACATCAAGAGAAAATTTGGAACAAACCAAGCCAAAAATGGGTTTTTTAGCCTAATAGGGATCAACACAGCCCAGAGTGGGAGACAATGCACTGCAATACACTATCTCTAAGATAAGGCTGCTTTGCAGTGCACTGTGTCAAGACCAACACTGCACTAGTGCCAGAGAGTCCAATCAGAAGACATTCAAGCACACTTTTTTGACCAAAAACACTTCAAAATGACTGAAAAGAGATCAATGAAGTCAAGTAAAGTCTACTAACATGTAATATGATGAGGATAAACTACTAGGAATGATATTCGTTCCCCTGTGGAGTCGCCAATTTGTTATGTGGAATTTGTATCTACGAATAAACACATTTTCCCTAAGTGGGTAGTTACACTTAGAACAACAGAAAGAAAGTGGTTTAACCTTTTCCTATAATAGATAGATGAGATGAAGGAACTTACTTGTTATCTTTTCTTCCTTGATCTCCTTTGAATTTCTCCCATCGCTCCCACTTGAACTGAATCTGCTCAATTGGAACCTGTCAACGTAAATAGAAGATGAAAATGATTAAAGTACATGATCTATCTACTATAAACCAATGTAATCGACACCATTGAAACATATATGCATCATAGATATGAACAAGAATATGGGAAAAGGAACAAACAACTTTATTGATGTAGAAGGAGGAGTTACACCCAAAGCGGTTTGATCCTATGTCACACCTCCAACTTCAGTCCAACCCTCATCACACCAAAAGCACACTAATATAGCATCATAACATTACTTGACATGAAATAAAATATCAAACCAACAATATTTCTCTACACTCTTCAAATTCTAGCCTCCTTATCACTATGATGAGTGGTCAATTTATAGGGAAATGGAGGTGGTTATGTCATAAATTGGGCATTGAATGGCTTTCCAAAATTGGATTTAGTTTCCATGGAGAAATGGATGAGAGGATAAAGGGGTAATTGATCCATAGCCTATCCAAAGTTGACCTCATAAGATGAGATAAGACTAGGGCATCCTTCTAGAATGCTCTAGAATCAGAGAATATTCCCATAATCCAATGTGAATTTCACTCATTCATGCCCAGCGCAAGTCAAAGAGGGCCTAAGTGCACTGCAGTGCAAGCCTAAATGGGCCTACCCGCTCTGCAGTGCAATTACCCCTGACCAAGGTTGTGCTAGCATCCCAAGGAGGCATTTTAGTAGGGTCCCAGGGTAGGAAACTTTCATGGATGGAAGCATTCAATTTGATGACTTGTCTAGGGTCTGTAACAATTGAATTAGGGTTTGATGAGCCCTAATTTTACTGATTTGAAGGTTGGGAGTGATGTTCCCAAATATACATGTAACACATAGCCATCGCCATATCTATACGATGTAAAACTAGTCGATGCGCTCACTCAAGCGCCATCGTCAACTCCATGACGACCTCTGCCAAAAATGACCAACCATCAATTGTAAACCCTCTAGTCAGGGTTTTTTCTCTACCCTAGGTGTCTCAGTAGCTTTGTAGATTAGCCTCTACATCTGCCAAGTGCGCCTTTGTGGCCTCAACACACTCAACCCACCGCTTTGCATCCCAACCCGTTGTTTCACTGTTACCCTCACCATAGGGTCCACCAATCTCTGACTAGCATCGTTGCACCGGTCACTCAGGCCCAGGAGGTTGCGTTAGGTCCCACGGTCTTTGTGGCATAGGTGTCACCTTTACGACACCCATGCATCTCAGGTCATGGCCAACCAAGTTGGCTAGTTGTCACCCCCACGACCCTACATATGTAAGTAAACGCACATGGTATCAACATCCTCATATATATGACAACATACCTATACATGCCAAACACACACACACACACACATATATATATATATAATCATCTACAATGGTGTTCCAGTAATACCCCACTGCACCACCCCTAGCGCACCACATCACAGGTGCCCACCATCGAATATGAGGGTCCCTTGTAGGCCTCATTGGAAGTACTAGGACAAGACACATCATAACAAATCTCTCATACATAATTCTGCAAAAGGCACTTGCATAACAAAAAATCTGAAGTATGCCACGCCTCACCTATGTTAGCTGGGACAACATGCCTCTATGTAGCAATCGAACCTAATAAAAAAAGTGGCCCACCTGTAACTATTGTAGGACCACTATATGTGGCCCTGATACTCTGTGGGGGGTTTCTCACCCCACCAATCTCACAATCATCCCCAACTTCGCTCACCTAGCGAGATCCAAGACAACCACAATCTTGATACAAACCTCATCAAAAGGATTAGGCTCATAGTGAGCCTACCCCTCAGGCTTTGCCCGTCGATGGATATCCACAAGCCCAGCTAGAAGTGGATAAGGAAAGGCCTCCCCACAAGGCAACAAACTGTTAAAAAAATATATATCGGTACATAACGATATCGGTAGATCCATCAAGCAGATAACCATCACCTGTCTATCCACATCCCAACATCGAATCAAAAAACGTAGGAACCTATCCCGTGATCTCAAAAGGGGGTTCTAAAGAAAATTTAGAAGACCGCACTGCATTAGAAACTGGCTAGCGATTGGATCCCCCACCACATTTTCTCATAGGTGCACCCAGTCTCGCTCCCTCCAAATCATCATGACATCAAGGATACCATGCATCAAATTTATAGCTCCCTTGGCTATTAAAAAAAACACGAAGAAAATCCTTTTTTTCTCATAGTCGTGCACCTATGATCCTGGGAGACATGCACCTATTTCTCAAACAGACGTGCAAACATGCATCTGTTAAGCCCTAGACCGCAGCATCCAAAGCGCCAAAGACCACACGCTATTCTCAAAACATGTGCACAGTCCATGCATCTATCTTTCACACAGACACGTGTATAGTGCACGGTCTAGCGGCCAATCCATGGTGACCCACGTAGGGTTTTGCCATGACATATCCCACCTCAGATGCACCTACCATGCATTTAAGGCTCACTATTGCATGGTGTCACTATGCAAAATCCTCAGTTTTGTGCAGTGACCGCTTGACTCCACAAGAGTCATTCGTACTGCCCTAAAAAAAATAAAAGATAGTACAAGGGAACCCTGTATGGCCTATCTACCCTAAACCTACAAAATCAAAAATACTAGGGTACAATTCCTTACCTATCTCTGCCTACATGAATCCCTATTGCTATGGCTAACTGCAACGGTAAGAAATGCTCCAAAAGCTAACTCTGACCTCTCCAGCTTAGCAGTACAAATGAAGTGATCTTTGGCCCCATAGCCCTATCTATCGCAATTTTTGCCATTTTTTGGAGCCCATTACAAAATCTTAGGACCTTCATTGAAAAAACTGGAAGAGACACAAGGACAAGTACCACACCATATTAATCATGGAAGTCTCAATTCCAGTAAATGCCAAAAGTCATTTTGTGGGTTTGTCGCACACTTAGAAATTCATTTCAGGTACTCCTCTCATTCTTTAATTCATAGCATTCAATAAGTTACAGATTATATGTATGTTTTAAAAACATGCTTAACTTGGGGTATTGTTCATGTATATCATAGGTACATCACATATGATTTGCTTCAACCAACACCCCGATAGGAAAATAATAGAGTAGGTATCATTCTCCTCTTAGCATAATACGATTCCTCCTAAGCTTTGCATATCCTTACATCATTTCTCCAAGATTAACCATAGGTTCCTTCATCTCAACCAATTTTATCACCATCTCGCCTTGGCATATCATAAACATTCGTGTCGGTCGATAGATACCTCCCTCTCATGGCTCACTTTAAGTTTGTATACCCCTATTCACTAGCAGGAGCCGCGAACACTTACTCTAGCCTGATAACCACTCCACTTACATGCTTTGATGTTCAACCTCATTATGCTATACTCATCGCACATGCACACCATTTCCCGAGCCATCTTTGGTACTTTACTATAGATCAAGATGGATGCACCTTTGCATCCTACATTTGGCCTATCATTCACCCATATTGTATATCCCATCTGTGTCACTTCATCCACCTCACCAGCCCAACAAGGAGACAAACCAATGGGGCCCCTACCCTCAGCAAAAAACACCACACCTCCATGTAGGTCAACATTATTATGGGGCACCCATCTCCATCTCTTTACATCCAAATCACCCTCACATTCTATTGGCTAGTGTACAAAGATTGTTTTTAGGAAAAAGACTCCCAACCACATTTTTTCATGTCTTTTACCAAGCAGCAGTTTCTAGTCACCCTTGGTCAGAGCTTGCACATCACCCATAGTCACGTACCATCCTCACGCTAGTCATAATTGATGAGGCCCAGTACTACAGCAAGGATGCTGCAACTCCTGGGCTACCAACTTTACTTATCAACCCGGGGTTCGTACAAACTTGGAGGTGACAGTGTTGTATGCACAAGTAAAAGTGATGGTTCTTCCTATTGTCACTGTTTAGCTGGTGAGATACCACTGGGGTTCCAATACAGACTTCTATAGAGTCAGAAGAAGCTTGATTCTTTGATGGAAGAGAGGCAAATCTACTCTAGAGAGGTACTCTACTGCAGTAATGAAAAAAACCAACATGTAATGTTAAACCACACCATACCCTAATTAACTATTTAAGAAGCTATGCTAAGCAGAAATGATAAATCAACAATAGACAAATGCTACTATCTAAGTTGCAGAATTAAAAATCATTAAACAATACTAAGGTGCAAGAAAAGAAACTAAACTATCTGTTTTCACTTTCTTGATTTTTAGGCAAAATCAAGCATGCAAACTAATTGTTCTTGTGGATGTGACAAGTGAATTGAAGGTGGTTGAGGATGGCTAGAAGGTTTATGGAGTGGTTGGATGGTTTGGAGGGGTCCTAGGAGGATTTTTGTGACTTCTTAGAGGTTTCCCATCAATTCGGCCTCAAAACATGTCATTTCAAGAAAACCTACAGGATGTACCAGAAACCTACAGGATGTACCAGAAACCTACAGGATGATCCTGTAGGAATTACAGGAAACCTACAGGATACAACCGAAAGCTAATTGTGAGGTGTTGGGGGTGTTGGGAAGCTTAGGAAAGGTGTGTGATGGGTGGAATGGAGTGTTATAAGGTCTAGGGGCACTCAGGAGTCAATATTCAAGACTCGAGATGGCCAGATTCGCTCAATGTGCTTAGGAGAATTTCAATGAAAAATGATGAAAAACTAGTGAGGGTGATAGTGAAGCAAGGGATGGCTAAGGTGGATGAATTGGAAGGTGGATACTAGTTTTGAGGTCTTGGTCTCCTCCTGAAGCACCCGATCTGCATAAAACATGTGTGTCTTCCAAAAAACTATGCAACAAGATATATTTTCATAAACTAGAAAAGCATGAATCAACTACCTACATTATCCATGAAGAAAGTGTTGAAGGGAATGAAAAAATGAGTAAGATCTTATTGTAGAAATGGAGATGGAAAAAGATGACAATGAAATATGCCTTGCAAAATTAACCAAATACTGAATTAAAGACAACAAACTCCAAAGCTCATACAAGAACTAGAAATTTATGTTTTTGGGGCTGCTGAGGGGTCCCTTCCTCAACTCATGGTCCTAAAGGGAGGAAGTGAGGCTGAGACACCTTCTAACAACCTTGTGGTGATCCTTTTTCTCCTTGCTAACCTGCTACTTGAAAGAAGGCACAAATGGAAGAAAACTATCAAACAACCAATCTAATCTACACTACTTTTAATGGAAATGCATCTAATAAGAAAATTAACAATTAAGCTATGAATCTACACTAAGAATAAATGTACAATAAATAGGAGCCTTGGTTGCTAGGGTTGGACCCTAATCCAAGAGCTTTAGCCCTCTAAGTTAACTCGATGCTGGCCCAAAACAAAACTCATTCATATTACCAAAACAACAAATTACATCAAAAGAACTGCCACAAGTCTTGCAGCTCGAAAATAGAGTAGAGTTTTACAATAAAAATTTGAATCCTACTAAGGTCCTAGGCCTCTCTACTTATACATCTAAAGTCTCCAATGATTTCCTTAAAATCAGGGAGGCTTGGCTCCCAAACTTGAGATAAACTGGTGCTTTGTCTTTCACTTGCTCCGCTGCCTTCTAGTCCTCATCATTTGGCTGTTTCCATTCCGAGCTGATGGAGGAATATTCGAATGGAGGGGTAGTAAATGAGGAGGATTTACCTCCTATAATCCCTCTCCCTTGTCCCATTCAAGTTTTGACCTTGGTCTTTGCAAAAATTCCTTACTTTTATCCTATAATCCTACATTAAATGCACATTAGACCACAAAGAAAAATATCCAACTCTAACTCATCTCATAAACAAAATATAATCAGAAGTATGTAATAAGTTATGAGAATAGGTGGTTTGACTAAGCTAGCAGCTGAATTAAGGTCCATATAATTACCCAATGATGAGGCTCATCATCACCCCCCTACTAAAAGTGTTTCTCATCCTCTGAGCAACTTAGTCAATATCCATATCCTTCATGGCTCTGGTAGCCTCTTTAACATCCCATGCCTCTATTGTGGTCTCCTCTTATTGTTCATAGAAGCCCGCTTTCTTTTCTACCTCTTCCCACTACCTCTTTTCTTTTTGTTCTTTTCTCCCTTCTAGCATCCCTAAATGTAGTGGTGGACTAAGTTTTAGGCCTATCCAATTGACCTTTAACCTTTGCATAGATTTCTTATACATAGGTGTCCTATTGAGTGCCTCTCTGATTCTTTGAGGGGAGTGATATTCCCTTATCTTTAAGTGGTATGGCAGTGTGTTCCATCTCCTCACCCAAGAATGTATACTATCATCTCCTAGCAGCCTAAACATATCCTCAAAATGTGAAATTTCTTTCTCTTGGGAAGCAAGGTATCTAGGTGCCAGCTAAGGATCATTTGCAATCAAATAATGGGTACTGATGAGGGCCATGGGATTTGATTGTTCAACTTTGATCAAAATAGGTTCAGTTTTCTCTCTTTCCAATATCATTTTCATCTCTGCAGCTCTTGACTCCTCATGGTTCATCCATGATGCCAAAGTCATTAATTGTAGATCTCCTAGCTTGGCATTAGGGTCCCAAACATTCATGTCTATGAGGGCCATGTTGTGAAAATAAAACTTAGCCATTTTGGCCCTATCCTCTAGTGTAATTTGATCCCAAAGATCAATAAACTTCCTGTAGTCCTGAAATGGCATGGTTCCCCTTTGTGTTAGTGTTTTAATATGAAACTGTAGCCATTGTTCTTTGAGGTAGAGAGCATAGGATTTAGTTGGCATCCTACACTAGATTGCCTCCAAGGAGAGGCTTTCCATACATGCCAATTGGTTCTCTATTTCCTGTAGTTGTCCCCCTCAGCCGTGCATTTTCTGTTTCTAGTTGATTTCTCATTATAGCTTCTTTGTCCCTCAAGCCACTTAGCTCTCTGCCGATTTCTTTGAGTTTCTCTTCCATGTGCCCAATGTCTTCCACCCCCTTTGATTTGGCTATCTGCATCCATTGGTTAGTTCTAGCCCTCTCCTTCTCAAGCTCAAAGAACAGTGGGATGGAAAAAAGTTTAGGTATGATCCTGCCTCCTTCAATAAACCAGTAATAGGAGTCCAGGTTAGGTTGGGGGCTGGTTTCTTTTGTCTCTGAGTCCTCCTCTTTGGCTTCTTGCTACTTCCCTACCTTTCTTTCCAATTTCTATACCTCCCGTAGATTCAGTAGCGTATCCTGTAGGACTCTTTTTTATTCCTGCAAATTTTTTTGTGGATCCTGTAGGATTGTGTTACCCTTTAAGGAAGTTGATCTAGTAGTAGGCCTCCTTACATAGGTGATAGGGGACTTAGGGGAAGGTATTTTTTCTTTTTGTGTAGGGGAATCTTCAATCTCAATAGGAATTCTGGTTGATTTTTGTGGCTTCCCCTATATTATACTTGTGCTCTTTCTTGTCCTAAAATATATTGGGGTCTGCCTCTGCCTTTGTCCTTTTTGCTTGATTGGGGTGCTGAGAGCAGTGAGGTCAGTTGTTGCCTCTCTCTTAGTGGCCTCTGGAGACACCCTAGGTGAATTCTCCTTGTGTTTTGTCCCCTCTATTCTATTGCCTTCTTCCTCTCTGTCTTTCTTGTCTTCTTCTTCTTGTAGATCTTCATCATCTCTATGAGTTTCCTCCTTAATTTCCTCCTCCATTTCTTCATCATGCTCCTTCTCTTCTCCCTCTTCTTCTTCATCTTCATCATTTTCCTCTGTGTCAGCTCCTTCTTCATCCATCCCATCCTCATCTCCTTCTGTATCTTCCTCTTCATGTTTTACTTCCTCTTCACTAATAGTAGGACTAACATCATAAGTGAGAGCTTTGATGTCATCCTCTGTTGGCATGTCTCTGAAAACTGACCATGTTATAGGGATTCTGAGGTTTTGGGGAGCATATTCAATGAGGATCTTAATCAACCCATGGTGAGCTAATTGTTGGGAACTCCCCTCCTTCACTTTGATGCTTGATTCTATGAGTAATTGAAGCAAGAAATATGGTATGTTGAGCCTTTGGTGAGGGGGTATTTCTGCTCCAAATCTTAATTCTTCAAAGATCCTGAAATGATAGCCATAAACAACACTATATATAACCTCACATAAGATGTACTTGATTAGTTGGTAGCCTACCTCACTCCATGGATATGGCATGCTTTCCCTCCTTACTCCATTTTTGTCCTCAGTGGGTTCCTCACCTTCTAAAAAGAATTTTCTTTTGGGAGCCTGACTATCTCCTTTGTCTTCTTTTCTCCATGGTATTCCTAGGGGAAATGTGGTGACTTTTCTGATGAGCTTAGGTGTGAGATCTATAGTGAGGCCCCTTATTACGAAAGTGGCATGGATTCTGGTGTGTGGAGTGAGGGAGAGAGAAAATTCTTGAGCCACCTCATCATCATGCCCTCTGAATTTTTCTAAAAACCCCATCCAATTATGTCTTGTGAAGATTTCAAGCACTTGGGGTGGTTGTTGGATTCTCACAGTGTTTATGGGATCTCTCCTATTAAACCCTCTTGTCATCTTGCTGGTGAAGCTTGAGGAGAAAATGAGAAGGTTAAAATAATTTTTCAAATGCAGGAGAAAAACAGAGTTGACTGTGTATTTAATTCCCTTCACACAGTTGCTAAATTCACTCAAATTTAGAGTATTCTTGGTTCATTTACTTGTAAAGGGGAATGTAATTTTAGAGCCTAACTCTTTAGACTGGTTGCACTAACCAACTCCCGTGATATCCCTTTTGAACTCTTCTTTTCCAATCTTGTAGATAGTTCTTTTTATCCTGTAGGAATTCCTGTGCATCCTCCTATAGGAATTCCTGTGCAGTGAATGACAAATCTTTGCTTTTGGTGGGTGGCCTGGGTTATGAGAGAGACTTGAATGAGGGAGTTTCGAGGGGGTGAAATGAATGAAAGCATGGGAATGATGTTGTATTTCCACTTATGGTGATTCAGGGTGAGGTGGTGTGCTGGCAGCAAAGGTACGTTGCCATTTTTGGACGTTGGTCCCCACTACCACCTCATCATTTCCGACTCCTCGTAATCAGCTCGCACCTCGTAGATCTGTAGTTTAACCGCTTTTTTTCCTACTCCTTCTCTATCTTTGAGTTGACTGCAGCCACGTGTGAGAGGACACCCGGTTGTGCATGTGCTGACTGAACGAAGGTGGCCAAGTTAACTGGCCTCCTTTCCACTTATAAACCAACTATCTCATAACCCTTACAATTTTTTACTACATGATGCATATGAGAGAGCGAGCGAGATACTTACCTATGGTTTCAATGCTATGTTGTAGTTGTTGAAGACCAGAGGTGTTGTTGTGTATTTTCTGCATGCCATTCTTCTTCCTCCTCTTGAATGTCAACTAATGGCTTCTCTGTTTTTGTAGGTACCTGTGGTTGAAGATCTGATGCTGCTACTTTGGAGCTCCTAGATCATCATGGTGAAGACTTGTTGCTAGTGTGATTGGTATTCTATGGGATAGGTTGCTATAGGATTTCCTATAGGATGTCTTGTAGCTGCTTCTACCTCAGAACTCTCTAATCATTTTGCTTCTTGGGGCTATGAGGATGGTGACATGGATGGAAAGGAGTGGGAGTGTGGAGAGCAAAGGATACTCAGGTGATGCTCCTTAATCCTCTCTATTTCCTTTTTTTTTTCTTCTGAAGATTGGATAAAAACTCTTGAAACTGAAATGGAAAAATGACAAAAATTATGGAGGGATGCATGGTAAGGGGTGAAAAAAATGAATGTGTGAGTGGCAACGGTCTCCTTGGGATCCTCTTTTACTCCTTTACTATCCTTCTCGCCCACCTGCAAATGGAATTTCATGGTAATATATATATATATATATATCTATCTAATATATATATAAATATATATATATATGTAATATATATATATATGTATGTATATATATATATAAATAAATAATAATATATATATATAATATATATAATATATATATATAATATATATATATATATATACAATATATATTAAATATATTATAATATATATATTATGTATATAATATATGTATATATATGTATTATAATATGTATATTATATATAATATATAGTATTATATTATACATATAATATATATATATATTATATATATACATATATACAATATACATTATATATATAAATATATATAATTATAATATATAGATATATAATAGATATATTTGAAAAACAACTAGACTGCCTCAGAGAGGTTTTCACCCTAGCTGTTTGCCCTGGGCACCTTAAGAAAGGTTTTCACCCAGGGATCTTATTCTCTTTTTCTTTTTGTTCTTTCTCCTTTTTTTTTGTCATCACTGGGCTGCCTCAAGAGGTTTTCAGCCCAATTATGGGACTCAGGCACCTCATGGAGGTTTTCACCAGAGTCCTTATTCTTTTTTCTTCTTTCTCAGTGTTTTGATGAGGGAGGATATAGAACTTGCTCCACTGTCATCACTATATTATTGATATCATCAACAAACTCTTGTTTTGATAAGGGTCTCTTGTACCTTTTCAATCGATGTCCATTAACAAGCAATGGAATGGCTTCCTCATCTATGGTTTTGATTTTCACTGAACCATTATCATGGCATATTTCCACAACATAAGGTCCAGGTCATCTTGTCCTTAACTTGCCCTTGAAGTCTTTATACCTAGAATCATATAACAATGCCAAATTGCCTTCCTGAAATTGCTTCTCCTTGATATTTTTATCATGCCATATCTTCCTCTGAAGTTGAACTACCTCTGTATGTAGGAGGGTATGCATTCTAAATTCATCCAAACCATTCAATTGGAACAATCTCTCTTTCTATGCACTGCTGAGATACAAATCTATTTGGGCTACCATCCTTAATGTGTTGTATTCAAATTCAATGGAGAGCAAGGTATTTTTCCCATAGACCAACTCATAGGGTATGAATCAAGTGGTGGTCTTCCATGTGGTATTATAGGCCCAAGTGGCCTCAACTAGCCTTTCTGCCCAATCCTTCCTGGTACTACTCACCACCTTGGTTAGGATGCTCTCCAGTGCTCTGTTGATCACCTCCACTTGCCCATTAGCTTGTGGATGATAGGGAGTGGAGGTCCTATGCTTGATCTTGTGATGGTTGAGTAGGTCTTCAATCATGTTGGAGGTAAACTGGCTGCCTTGGTCTATTACCACCTCTCTAAGGTACCCAAATTTGTAGAATACATTCTCCCTTAGAAACTCAACCACCTTCTCTTTTGTTGCTGCCTTAATTGCCTTGGTTTCGGCCCACTTAGTCAAATAATCAGTGCACACAACAATGTATTGTTTTTGTTTTGAAGGAGGGTCAATAGGCCCAATGAAGTCCATGCCCACTTGCCAAATGGGTCGAAAGTCACTTGAGGCTATAGAGGCATTTCATCTCTTGGAGTAGGCCTTCCCATCCTCTGGCACCGATCACACTAACCAATGTATTTTTTCACATCTTGATGAAGAGTGGGCAAATAATAGCTGGCTTGTAACACTTTGAATGTTGTCCTCTTTGCTGCAAAGTGACCTCCACAAGGTCCATAATGACAGGTCAGAAGGATGTCAAATACTTCCTCTTCCCTAACACACCTTCTCAAGATTTGATATAGGCCAAGCTTGAAAAGGTTTCCCCCAATCAAAGTGAAGGGGGCACTTTTCCTAACTATATTTCTCTTTTCTTTGGAGGACAAGTTTGGTGGGAACTGTGTTGATACCAAATACTTTGCTATATCAGCAAACCATGGAGAGAGAACTGAAATAGAAAATAAGTGCTCGTCTGGTAATTGGTCATCCACCATTCCTTCTTCACCTGCGGGCAAATTCACCCTAGATAAAAAGCCTACAACAACATTTTCCTTACCAGGCTTATCAACAATGGTTAGATCAAACTGTTGTAATAAAAGTAACCATCTTATAATTCAAGCATTCACATCTGGTTTGTTCATTAAATATTTGATTGCAGCATGGTCAATATGCACAAATGTTTGATACTCTGTAATGTAATGCCTGAATTTGTTTAATGAATGCAGGACAACTAGGAGTTCCTTTTTGGTCACCGCATAATTTAGTTTAGCCTTTGATAAGTTCGTACTGATAAAATAGATAGCATGAGACATTTTTTCATCTATCTAACATAGGGCTTCTCCTATGGCTTTGTGTGAGGCATCAGCATGAATATGGAATGCGAGGGCCCAGTTTGGGCCTCGGAGAATTGGTGCAGTGGTTAATGTATCCTTTAGGATGTCTAAGGCCTCTTAATAGCTTTTTGACCATATAAACTCAGAATTTTTGGCCAACAAACCAAATAAAGGAGAGGCCAACTTGCTGAAGTCCTTTATGAACCTTCGGTAGTATCCAACTAACCGTAGGAAACTTCTGACATCTCTCTACTTTTGAGGAGGTGGATCCCTTTAGATGATAGCTATTTTGTTTGGGTCCACCTGCAGTCCTTACTGAGATATTGAATGTCCTAGCACAGTCCCTGAAATCATTAAGAATTCACATTTTTTAGGACTGAGAGACAGGTTCATTTCAATGCATTTGTGCAGTACTTTGCCTAGGTTAGGCAGGGCTTCTTGAAAATCACAGCCATAAGGTGTAAAATCATCCATATAAATCTCCACCACATCATGGACTAATTCGATGAAAATACTCAAGACTGCTCTTGGGAAAGTGGCAAGAGCATTGCATAGGCCAAAAGGAAGAACCCTATAGGCAAAAGTACCCCAAGGACAGATGAATGTGGCCTTATCCTAGTCTTCTGGGTAGATCTGGATTTGGTTGTACCCATTGAATCCATCTACGAAAGAGAAAAACCTTTTCCCTGCGAGGCCATATAGCACTTGGTCAATGAAGGGTAGAGGAAAATGATCCTTCTTTGTGGCTTTGTTCAATTCCCTGTAATCGACACAAATCCTCCACTTGCCATTTTTCTTGGTAACTAACACCAAAGGAGAGACACACCCACTGTCGAAGATAGGGTAAATCAATCCTGCATCTAGCAGTTTTTGCAGTTCTTCTTTGACTATATCTTTAAGAGATGGATTCATCCTCCTTTGTGGTTGCCAGACCAACTTGCAACCTTCTTTGATGTATATGTGGTGAGTACACACTGAGGGTTGTACTCCCTTCATTTCCTTGTAACTCCAAGTGAAGGCTTCTAGATTTTCCTTTAACATGTTGCATAGATTCTCCTCTTTGAGAGAAGAAAGAGATGGATTGATTTTCAAAGTTTTCTCTCGGCCGAATTCTATGGTTTTGACACAGAGTGGGTTGGAAGTGGCCAAGCGTAAGTCAATTAGATGATTATTCTAGGTTTTCTTTACTGTTTCTTCTAAAGGTAATGAACCGAGAGTTGGACTTTGGAGAAGGTGTTCAATCAAGTCATCCTCATCTTGTTGTCCTCCTCCCATGGTTGCTTCCAAAGCATAAAGTTGGGCGAAATAAACTTCATCTTCTTCGTCCTCCTCCAACCATAAAGGTAAATCATGCTCTAGAGAAGGTTGAGTAGGACGATATAGGACTAACTGCTTGGACATATGCCCATTCTTGATGGTCATATTCCCAACTCTGCAGCTAATGTAAGCATCAGCAGTGGCCAACCATGACCTCCCAAGGATGAGAGGATAACCAGTAAGATTAGCCTTAGGCTTGAGAACTAGGAAATCTGCACGGTACTCCCAGGAGTCAATGGAGACCATCACGTCCTCCACAATTCCCTCAAGGGTTACTATGGAACAGTCTAAAAGTTGCAAAACTATTGTGGTCTTCCTTAATGACCCTTGGAGGTTAAGCTTGAGCATGGTGTCTGTTTGGTCAATTTAGTGTCCTAAATTGCTCTACATAAATTATCAACCCGGGTATCATAAACTAATGAAGTGTAGTGCACTGTTTGTGCTAGATAACCCTTCTTACTTCATTATTTTTGTGTTTCATGTTGTTTTGGGGGATTTTTGGTCTTTTAATTCCTAATGATTTACAATGTAATTATCAAAACTTAAATCTAACTTTTGTAAAGACTGCTCAAAATCTAAAAATGAAAACAGAGCTTAAGGAAGAAATGAAAAATAGAACTAAGAAAGACTTGGAAGCAAAGCTTAAGCAAGAAATGAAAACAAAGTTTCTATTCCTGTTTTACCATTATTTCCAAATCATGAATTAAAACTGAAAGTGAAATTTACAACTAATGTCTAACTAATTACACAAATAAAACTAAATGAAATACTTAGTTACTTTGCCTCTCAATTTTGGGAGAAAGTCTCCTTGGGATGACATTTGAGGAATTTTGTACTTCATTAATCTATGAGAAAACAAATACAGAGATGCAGCAATAACTCATTGCATAAATGAAATGTTCAACCACATAGTTAAGGATGAATTATCAACTTGAAGGGTTTTTCAGAAACATTCATTAACACCATGAGTCAGTAAACTAAAAATAAAATGGCAAAGACAGTAAATGGCACTGATCAGTTTGATTGAGAATTTAAACTAGCAAAACAATGAATGAAGTAAACTAGATTACATTACTGAGTTTCATATTCTAAACTACTGATAAACTAAAAAGAGATCAAGCAAATGGAAGCCACTCTAAATTATGAACACTGTTAATAAGAAAATGATGGAAATTGCATTATAAACATTGTTAGTAAGAAACTGATTATAAACACTATGAAAGAAAATGATGAATTTACAGTTAACAAGAAGAAGAAAAATAAAATGAAATGAAAGCTTCTTCAGTGCAAGGGCCCTCTGCAACTGATTAGGCTAAGATTTCTCAATCAACTCCAAGAAAACTCCTTCAGATTTTCATAAAACATGTGGTCTTCATATTAAAAACAAGGACACAAAATGCCCAGGAATTACAGAGTTTAAAACTTCGATTTCATAATAAAACTATCACTATTACTACTAACTTCTTTGGTCCTTTACACAGGTATTTATAAGTAAACCATATAACTATTTGTGGAGAAAAACATGCTACAGCCAAACACGTAGAAGATAGCTATGCGGAATTTCTTCCTCAGATGCTAGCGACATAAATCCAAGACATGGTGGCTATTGGATTCGATTGTACAAGTGGCTGTTGGAGCCCGTAGGTATAGGTAGTTGTTTCAGATAACGCTTCCCATCACTGTGAAACGTGTTAATTAACCACGAAATAGAGTCATGTTACGTTCGGTCTCTGCATTTGAATTATCCATTGATCGTAGTCTTATTCCATATGCTTTATCGACCTGGGCTACGCGAATAGGACATGGTCCATGTCACGATGATTTCCAAGCTGCCCATGTAGCTAGTTTCTCCTTCTAACACCTGGAACCTATTAGAGCATGAAGGTAGCTACGGAACAGCCAATTAGCTGCAGAATAGGCTACGTTCCATAGCTAATATACAAAAATTTATTCAAATAGCAAAACATAAAAGCATAACATGTAAATCACTAAATGTCCTCCTCAAGACAGTATATACCGGTCATTGGTGATGAGAATGCATCTTTCTCATGGAAAAAACAAAGAAAAGGAATGAGAAGAGTTGCTAGGGAAAGAGTAATTTTGAGGCTCAACAGTGTCCTTGGTCATCACATTAATGGCAGCCCCAAGATCGAACAGAGTGTGTGGGACAATGGTGCCTTTAATGTGCACATCTACTACAGGGCTTCCAGGATCCAAATATTTTGGACATATTACCTGCCCAAACATTAAGTCGGACAGCTGCCCAATGACATTAATGGTAGGGGCATCTGTTTTTTGCATCCCTAGATGCTTGAAGCATTTCTCCTTAATCAACTTATTGTAAATGGGAACATCTTTTATTCCCTGGAGAAGGGGGATCTTTACACATAGATTTTTCAATTCTCCCAGAATTTTAGTCTCTTCTGGAGTAGGCTGGAGTGGTTGGGCTAATCTCTCAGGAAAGGGTGGATTTACTTTAAGGTTGCTTTCCTCTCTTTCTTCCTCAACCTCCATAGGTGGCGAGGGAGGTTGGTTATCCAGGAGAAATCTCCTAAATCTCAGGTTAATCTCCTGGATATCCACGAAATAAGCTGGATATGATGTCTCTCCACTATATACTTGTTGGGCCTGCCTATTGTTTGGGTTTGGATTTGGCTGGGCAAGAATCTGGGGTTGCTTGGGTGGAGCAGAGTGTAGGAGCTGTGGTTGGGCAAGTGGTGGAGGAAATAGAGCTGGAGCATTTTTGTATTGGGGCCTCCACCCTTGGAGTGGTGTATTCCACTAAGGTTGTGGCAGAGCATACAGTTAAAATGACTTGCTGGATGGCTGGGAATGATAATGAGATGCGTAGGACCAAGGAGGAGGTGTAGACTAGGAAGCATGAGCAGGGGGTCTCCAGGAAGGTATAGATGTGGTTTGTTTGGGGTTGTAATATGGATGGGATGACCCTTGCATGCCCTACTGGTATGGTCTAGGCCCATGAGGTCTCCTTTGGTTAATGTAGAAAAGCTACTCAGTGACCCCTTCAGCGCCTTGATATACAACTTTGAGTCCGAGTGAAGAAGAGAACTTTTTTGTGGAGTGGTTTTCTTCATAGGCTGAGCAAATTTCAATAGCGTTCAATGGACATTCGTTCCTAGGATTCCTCCTAGTGCATCTAGGACAAAAGATGGCCAAGGCTCTCTCTGCTTCCTCCTGCTTCCTTTTAATGTTCATGGTGTTCAGTTGCAAGGCAAGAGTTTACAACATCTCACTTTTGAAATATTCTAGCATGTTTCCAATTTCACCCTTGATGGATGAGTTGGAAGATGATGTACTGGCCATAGGTTGACTACCCCTACCCTTTTTCCTGGCTACCCTAGAATGGTTTCTAAAGACAGTCTTGATATCCTCGTAGGGTAATTGGTAGATATCTCCTCCTGCTAACAAATGTAAGGTATCCAGAAGATCTTCTCTTACTCCCCTAAGTAGGACCAGCTTTAGTGACTCAGAGTCAAGTGTGCACCTGGCCCTTTTGTAACTAAGCTGGAATCTTCTTCATAGTCTTCTAAGGATTCGTCATGGCCTATGGTCATCCTGAACATTTCTTCTTTAGTATTCTTTGACCGACAGTAGTCCCAATATTTGTTGTTAAAGGCCTGCTGCATCTGAGCCTAAGTTGTGATGCTATCTTCAGGTAAGCCCATGAACCAACGCAATGTTGCATCCTTGAGGGTAGATGCAAATAGTTTTAAATTTTTCTCATCATCTGTATAGCCATAGGTTCGGCATATAATAGAAAACTCAAACAGGAAAGTGTTAGGGCCCTCTATGGTTAGGCCATGGAAATGAGGTAGGGCAGAGGGGCTTATATTTTTCATCTTAGTTTCCCCATTGGTTTCCCTGATAGGGAAGGCACCCTCAACTCTCTCTCTATTCCCTCTGTCATTTCGGTTTTCAGCCATTGGTTTAGTAGGAATGGGTTCCTCTTCTTCTTATTCCCATGTAGGTTCTTCAAATATGTCTGGTTTCTCACCTAAGGGTTCTTCCAATTCACAGCCACTGAAGAAGAGAGAAGGTTGTCTATTGGATGCAGTGGGGGTATTTCGCAAAAATTTCCCTAAGTTGTCCCTATTCTTATCAGGCATGAAAGGAAATATTTTTGGGTTGGTTCTGTATTATTTTTAAAACTTGGAAAGTACTTGCAGAATTGAAATTGTTGATTGAATGAAGATTACTAACAGAATGAAAAAGCTACTTGCTGAATTGAAATCCTACTTGCGGAATGGAAAAGAAATCAGATAATGCAAAATGAAAGAAAGGAAAGAACTAGATTAATTTTGCAGAAATAAACTAATGGCAGAATATTGAAGACAAGAAATAGAAGAAAAGAAAGAAGTAATCACATTCTACTCAGACACCTCCCTGGAAATGTTGCCAAAAAGTGATGAGCGCTAGTATTACAGCAAGGATGTTGCAACTCTTGGGCTACTAGCTTTACTTATCAACCTAGGGTTTCTACAAACTTGGAGGTAGCAGTGCTGTATGCACAAGTAAAAGTGATGGTTCTGCCTATTGTCACTATTCAGCTGGTGAGAGACGATTGGGGTTCCAAGGCAGACTTCTATAGAGTCAGAAGAAGCTTGATTCTTTTATGGAAGAAAGGCAAATCTACTCTAAAGAGTTACTCTACTGCAGTAATGAAAAAAACCAACATGTAGTGCTAAACCACACCATACCCTAATTAACCATTTAAGAAGCTATGCTAAGCATAAATGCTAAATCAACAATAAGAAAATGCTACTATCTAAGTTGCAGAAGTAAAAAGCATCAAACAATACTAAGGTGCAAGCAAAGAAACTAAACTAACTCTATTTTCACCTTTTAAGTTTTTTAGGAAAAATCAAGCATGCAAACTAATTGTTCTTGTGGATGTGACAGGTGGATTGAAGGTGTTTGAGGATGGCTAGAAGGTTTATGGAGTATATGGATGGTGTGGAGGGGTCCTAGGAGGCTTTTTGTGACTCCCTAGAGGTTTCCCAACAATTCAACCTCAAAACAGGCTGTTTTAGGGAAACCTACAGGATGATCTTGTAGGAATTATAGGAAACCTACAGGATACAACCGAGAGCTAATTGTGAGGTGTTGGGGTGTTGGGAAGCTTAGGAAAGGTGTGTGATGGGTGGAATGGAGTGTTAGAAGGTCTAGGGGCACTCAGGAGTCAATATCCAAGATGAGAGATGGCTAGATTCGCTCAATGTGTTTAGGAGAATTTCAACGAAAAATGATGAAAAACTAGTGAGGGTGATGGTGAAACAAGGGATGGCTAACGTGGATGAAGTGGAAGGTGGCTGTTGGTTATGAGGTCTTTATCTCCTCCTGAAGCACCTGCTCTGCATAAAAGATGTGTGTCTTCCAAAAAACTGTGCAACATGATACATTTTCATAAACTAGAAAAGCATGAATCAACTACCTATATTATGCATGAAGAAAGCGCTAAAGGGAATGAAAGCATGAGTAAGATATTATTGCAGAAATGGAGATGGAAAAACATGACAATAAAATCTGCCTTACAACAATAACCAAATGTTGAATTAAAGACAACAAACTCGAAAGCTCATACAAGAACTAGAAATCTGTGTTTTTGGGGCTGCTGAAGGGTCCCTTCCTCAAGTCATGGTCCCAGAGGGAGAAAGTGAGTCCAAGACACCTACTAACAACCTTGTTGTGATCCTTTTTCTCCTTGCTAACCTGCTACTTGAAAGAAGGTACAAATGGAAGCAAACTATCACACAACCAATCTAATATACACTACTTGTAATGGAAATGCATCTAATAAGCAAATTAACAATTAAGCTATGAATCTACACTAAGCATACATGTACAATAAAGAGGAGCCTTGGCTTCTAGGGTTGGTCCCTAACCCAAGAGCTTCTACCCTCTGATTTAAGTTAGCGCTGGCCCGAAACAAAACTCGTTCTTATTAGCAAAACAACAGATTACATCAAAAGGACTGTCACAAGTCTTGTAGCTCGAAAACGGAGTAGAGTTTTACAATAAAAATCCTAATCCTACTAAGGTCCTAGGCCTCTCTACTTATACATATGAAGTCTCCAACAATTTCCTTAAAATTAACGAGGCTTGGCTCACAAACTCGAGATAAAATGGTGCTTTATCTTTCAATTTCTCGGTTGCCTTCAATTGCTCATGATTTGGTTGTTTGCACTCCGAGCTCATGGAGGAATATTCGAATGGAGGGGTAGTAAATGAGGAGAATTTACCTCCTATAATCCCTCTCCCTTGTCCCATTCGAGTTTTGACCTTGGTATTGCCAAAATTCCTTGCTTTTATCCCTTAATCCTGCATTAAATGCACATTAGACCAGAAAGCAAAATATCCAACTCTAACTCATCTCATAAACAAAATATGATCAAAAGTATGCAATAAGTTATGAGAATAGTTGGTTTGACTAAGCTAGTAGGTGAATTAAGGTCCATATAATTACCCAATGATGATGCTCATCAATAACACACTCACACCCACCCTGGAAATCCTACCCACTCTAGGGCCATCCCTATCAGCAAACATGTTTATGATTCTCACCATTTGTACAAGATCTTTGACCTCGAGTCAATTGGCCATATCCTCCTATATCATTAGCTTTCACTATCATGCCTTATATGACCCACACTAGTATATTCTATTTACATCTCATATTGATTCCTCGACACAACATGTTGGGCGGTTAATTCTCCTTTCCTATCAACTCCAACATTCTTATTCTAGGATAGAGGCAGTACCTTGGATACTCCCCCCTTAAAGGGATATCCTCAGGTGGTACAATGGGAATCATTATTTCCCACTAATGTCATCGGTCCCCTTGACATTCAACACTAACACAAGTTTTCATGTGAAGGTGGCATCGTACTTAACTACTGTTGAAGTTCTTTCATTTAGTCGAAGACCCCCACATCATTAAGCACCTCATTTAACAATGCTTACACCATGATACAAAGGAGGTACCCAAAGTCAATGACCCATTCATACTACAACACGTCATTCAAAAATTCTTCACCTCTATTATGCATGGGGGAACCAAATTCAATCTATTTTACCAAGAAGCATCCTTGAGGGCATCAACATTTATCATCATCAACCATCATCACGTCAACCACCATAATGTTGACTAGACATGACCATTCCCTATCCAATTGTAATAATTTAAAATTATTCATCATAACGAGCATGGGACATGACCACCTCATATAGACACATTTTTCACTCTTTAGGTTTTCACCAGAGCATGGTTACCATTTATACTCAATCAAGGGGTTTCTTTACTCATCTCCATAACAAGTTATCCTCTCTCTCTCAAAAATTTGATTAGACTCTTTTTTAGAAAAAAAACATGATGTATTTTGGCTATAAATTTTCTCATAGCCTCACACATTAGTGGGCAACTATTAACACCAGCAAATCTTACACATGTTTGCACAATCCAGAAGATGCTAAAAGATGTCAAGCAGAATGCACAGGTGAATATTTTCTAGCTGAATACATCATGAAGTTTAAGAAAATAAATTTCTCCTAAGGTTCAAAGTTTACAAAGATAAAAAAATTGATGTCACAACGGCTATTTCTTTGATAGTCATGCGTGCATGAAATATCCTCCAAAAGACGTGCAGTCGTAAAAATGGATGACTTAGTGATTCAAGACCACTCCACACACTTGGAGTTGATTCGTTGACATGATCTCAGTCCAGGACAACCGAATTTGAGTCACCCTGAAGATATGTAGCCCTCAATGGAATCATCTTGTCCTACTCATGTGTCATTATCATGCACGAACCAAGAGGGGGAAGATGGATTCAAAAAATTCTATATAAACAATCTATGGGAGAGCCAAAATATGAGACATTGTTATGCTAAGCAAATTGCTATCAGAGCAAACCATCATTCCATTATTGAAGCCAAATAAGGGAAGAGCACTAGCATGTTGGTCATATTTCTTCTAAGCAATCCATCATCCTTGTGAGAAAAGAGGAATCCACCATCAGAGAGTCTTCATACTTCTTTGAGAGAGAGAGTAGAAAATTGCAAAGAGCTTGAGGAAACGAAACCCCCTTGCTGAGGATTTTTTAGCACCATAGCTCAAATAATTCTCTTCAAGTGTCTAACATTCATCTATTGTATTCAACCTCTACTACCAACAATCGATAAAGGGAGCTTTTTCCATTATTTTGTTGACTTGTTTTCTCCATTGAGCATTGTTTGTGTATTTACCTCTTTGTTTAGTTTATGTTTATGTATGCATTGTTTCCACTATTTACAATGTTGCATTTATTTATGTTTGTCCACTAACAACACCAATTATGACTATGATCCTTTGTAGG
Source organism: Pinus taeda (assembly GCA_000404065.3). Taxonomy (NCBI): domain Eukaryota; kingdom Viridiplantae; phylum Streptophyta; class Pinopsida; order Pinales; family Pinaceae; genus Pinus; species Pinus taeda. The sequence goes on from APFE030403677.1 coordinate 111,745, forward strand.
TAACAATAATGATCCAGATTTAAACAGGAACGCAACAAATTACAGAGATAACCATAAACATAGATATGCAGTGGAAATAGTACTTCATTTCATTAATGTAAAATACTGAAATATGCTTACAAACAGTAATGGAAATAAACCAGCTAGGGCGATGGTAGCTTATCTTTGAGAAGATATGTGGTGGCTACATGCCTTTGAACTGTGTTACAATGAGGCTCGAAGGCCTATTTATTGTTGAGAAACAATGGAAAACCCTTAACATTCCAAAACCTAACCCGAGAAGATGAAACGCCAAACTGTGGGCCCCGTTTGGGTAAATTGGTACATCAATTTCCCGAGGTCGTGACTTTGGCATACGATCTCCGTTTGATGCGTACAATAGCTCGTTATAAAGATCTATCCGAGAACTACCACTTTGGGAAGGGAAACATCGGTCCATGGACCCATGTTGCCCCTAGATTTCCCAAAAAATGTTGTTTAGGGCCTCAAAACGACTCCATAAGTTTAGGACTCGAAAAAACTGCTAAAAATAGTAAAATGTGCTACAATTTAGGAAACTTAAAAACTAAAAGAGACAATTGCGAGGGTCCAAATGGGATAGGTGGGTGGCCACCAACATCCACCTGGATCATTCCTCCCCCCTTAGGAAGCAATGGTCCCCATGGCATTGAGTTCCTCCCTGAGATGAGGAAGCTTCTGCTGATTTGGGTCTCTAGTGAGCTGTTCTGCAATCTCTGATGTGTCCAGAAATGGTGGGAAGCATGGTCAACGACAGTCCACATTGAACACTTGGTGCAAGCAAAGAAATGGAGGAATGTTGTGCTTCAAAACATTGTTTCCCGTGGCCTTGGTACTGGTGTAAGGACCATGTCGGAGTGGTCTGAGTTTCTTATGGGTTCTGGTAAGGCGTTCTCTCTGCAAATGTAACCAAAATTTGTTGCCCACCTGAAACTTATGTGGTACCCCTATGGGTGAGGAGAAGTTGCTCCTGTGTTTTGTCATGACCGTATCCCTTTGCTGTTGCTGCTGATTGGAGAAACCCTTTGCGGGGGTCATGGATGTAGCAACGATCTTCCCCTTGCTTTGTGAGCGAACCATACAAAAAATAAATTTCCTAGTCTGTGATATGAGCTTGCTACCTTTCTTGACAGTGATCAAAGAGGTGGCAGTAGGTGGGGCTACCTCCAGTATCCTGTATAATGAATTATCCAAAGAAATAATGATAGCACGAGGCCTTGACTCATACACAGCATGTCACCTCCACAAGTATGGATGGCCTAATAATACATCACAAACATCTAGAGGTGTAACATCACACTATACCTCGTCTGTGAAGGGCTTGATGCTGTAGGGAAGGCGTCACTATTGGCGAACTTTGAGATCTCTTCTTTCTTGAAGCCACCCGATACTATACGGCTGCGGGTGTGGTGTAGTCGGTAGGCCCAAACGCTTCATGACCTCTGCTGAAATGAGGTTCTTTTAGCTGCCACTATCGACAATGAATTGCAGCGGCGAACTCTTTACCCACATCTATGAGTGGAAAAGACGCTCCCCTTCCTCTGGATTTTCGAGCTCATTTTTCTGGATCTTGGCAGTGGCAAGAATGGCGCTGGGATCTGCATCAATGATCTACTTCCCTTTGCCATTCCCCTTGTTGTGTTCTGGCTCAAGGTTGGAACATGCATATGATTCAGAAGCCTTCAACTCGGCCACCAACAACTGCTTGGTCCGACACTCACTTGTGTTATGAGTGGGACTCTTCTGGAACTCACACCACTTTCCTGTGTCCTTCTTCGGATTCATGGTGTTGTTCTTTTCTTGCGGCTTTGACGGGTTGTCTTGGGTCACCCTGCCTTAGCTTTGTCCTTTAGGCTTCCGATTTGCAGATCCAAAGTCTCGCTTCTTTTGTTTGAACTTTTGCTCAATTTTGACAGCGTATCGGTATGTTGTGCCGAGTGAGGAGATGTTCAAGAACTCCATCTCTTCCTAGATGTATCTATGTAGGCAGCCGCGGTATTTGAGTAC
>APFE030403677.1:114643-147373 GCA_000404065.3 Pinus taeda
ATAACCATAAACACAGATATGCATGGAAATAGTACTTCATTTCATTAATGTAAAATCCTGATATGCTTACAAACAGTAATGGTAAAAAGCTAGGGCGATGTCGCTTATCTCTGAGAAGAGATGTGGTGGCTACATGCCTCTGAATTGTGTTACAATGAGGCTCGAAGGCCTATTTATTGTTGAGAAACAATGGAAAACCCTTAACATTCCAAAACCTAACCCGAGAAGATGAAACGCCAAACTGTGGGCCCCGTTTGGGTAAATTGGTACATCAATTTCCCGGAGTCGTAACTTTGGGATACGATCTCCGTTTGATGTGTACAATAGCTCATTATAAATATCTATCTGAGCACTACCACTTTAGGAAGGGCAACATCGGTCCATGGACCCATGTTGCCCCCAGATTTCCCAAAAAACGTCGTTTAGGGCCTCAAAATGGCTCCAGAAGTTTAGGACTCGAAAAAACTACTAAAAATAGTAAACTGTGCTACAATTTAGGAAACTGAAAACTGAAAGAGATAGTTGCGGGGGTCCATATGGGATAGGTGGGTGGCCACCAACATCCACCTAGATCAAACAAATTGTTAAGGAGTTGTCTTTTGGTACACCATTGCCACAAAAACACCACCACAACTAGGAAGGAGGATACACAAATAGGGCACCTATGTTGAATGGAACAAACATTGTGTTTTGGAAAGGATGAAAAACTTTATTTAATCACTTGGCGTTGATATATGGGATGTAGTGGAAGGAGAATATCAAAGGCTTCAAGCCCAAATTACTAGAGATCAAAATATTAATTTACATGCAATTAAAAAGCTATGAATTCTCTTTTCATTGGCCTAACTGAATCAGAACTAGTCAAGGTCATGGATTGCAATACTTAAAAATTTAATTTTAACAAGATGAGGAACTGTATGAAGGTGACAACAAGGTAAATCAAGCCAAACTTCAAGATTTTAAAATACAATTTAAGCCTTTAAAGATTCATGATGATGAAGATATTGCAAAATACTTTCTTAGAGTTGATGAGGTCGTGAACACTATAAGAGGTCCCAATGAAGAGTTAAAAGGGCTTGTAGTAGTACAAAGGGTGTTGAAATCTCTCCTTGAGGAATTTAATCCTAAAGTTTCAACTATTGAAGAGATGACAAACCTGAAAAATATCACTTTGGATAAAATACTTGGCACTCTTACTACCTATGAGATGATAGTTTCCAATGGAAAGCCTGCAACAAAGGAGTTAGCCTTCAAATCATATAAGAACCCCAAGGAATAACATAATAATTCATGTTGTGTATCATATGAAGAGGAAGCTAAGTTTGTGAGAAAGCTCAAGAGAGGCTCAGGAAAGTACAAAGGTAAGCTACCTTTCAAGTGATTTAACTAGGGTAAAGTAGGTCACTATGCTTCCAAGCGTCCAAAACTGAAGAAGAATGAATATGACCCTATAGAGAAGTTTAGAAAAGTGCAAAAGGATAAAAATAAGTCTAAGAAGAAAAGCTTCTACACCTAAGACTCCATCTCCTTTGGAAGTGAAGGCAAGCTAATCTTCACATGAGAACAAAACCTATGAAATATCAAAGGAATTTATGCTCATGGCCATAAAAAATCTGGAAGTATAAGTTGTTGATTCTAATTGAGAAGAGGTTGAAATTCACTTAGATGGAGAGTTGATTAGCACTGTTGAAGATATACAGAGGTTGAGGAAGAAAAATAAAACAAAATGAATTGTTGATCAACGAAAAAGTTGAAGCTATTGTACCTCTACTCCTAGAAATTGAAGAATGTAAGAAGATTCGAGAAACTCTAAATCAACAGCTCAATGACCAAAATCAAGCATGTGAAAGGATTCAAGAAGAATTATATTTCTAAGGAAAGAAATTGAAAAAGCTAAAACCTAATTGAGAATTAATTAAAAATTTGGAAAAGGGATTGAAAACTTAAATTAAATTATTGAAGCTCAAAGAGTCTAAAGTAACATATTAGGTCTTGGATATTAGGCTAAGTCAAGATCAACAACCAAGATAAAGGGCAAGAAAACCATCACTTTTGTGCAAGCAACAAAAATAGGTGACAATGCAGCAACGAGAGATGACACAATGCAACAAAAAAGAGATAAAAGGAGCACACAATCTAATATTCAAGCAAAGACAAATCAACTATTGCAAAATAGGATAAATTTGACTAAGAAAGCATTAAACAATGCAAGAGAGAAAAATATAATTTCACAGAGAACAACTCAACAAATCTTTAGAAATTAATTTTCTTCTAGGCACGAAGATATCTATCTAAGTTACTCTTTTAATTACACAAATTATGGGCATAAGTAAACATATTTTAGGGTGAGTCATTTAGACAGTTCAGGTCACAAGGAATAAGCTATTAGTTTTTAAATCAAAATGCCAAATAGAGGAGGAGCACTATTAGACTCAAAAATGCATTCGCTCTTTTGAATAATTTGATTCAATGTTATGTCTATCATAATGTTGGCCATATAGTAGTTGATTGCGGACTTAGAAATAAAGGGTTTGATCCAAAAATCAAGCAAAGAAGCCAATAACCCAAAGTATGGAAGGGAAATGAAATCATAAAGAAATATAATGTTGTTTTATATTCTCTAAATGAAGGAATCCATTAGTACATTGACAGTGGTTGTTCCAGGAACATTTCAGGACATAAAAGTAACAGATTGTCATGGAAACCTGGTAAGATTATGGGTAAAAGAATTGTTAGCCTAGCTAATGGCAGAGGTAAGGCCAAGGGTTTGTTGTTTCTTGATGTGTTGAAACATGATTTACTTAGTGTGTCTCAGATGTGTGATCAAGGCTATGATGTGATGTTCAAAGTTAAAAATTGTCAAATTAAGTCTGCATGAATAGGAGAAACAATAGTTAAAGTTGTTAGGATAGACAATAATGTAAATGTGCTAAAAGAGAAGACAAAGAGGTGTTATTCATCAAATATTGGTTAGAGACGGTTGTGGAATCAAAGTATAGGACATTTGAACTTTGATCATGTTGTCAAATTGGGAGGAAGAATGTTGTTAGAGATATGCCAAAGCTTTCAAAACCAAAGAATAATATTTGCAAGTATTGTTAGATTTAGAAACAATTTTGAGTACCATTCAGGTCTAAGGAGAACTCGTCAACCAGGCCATTGCAATTGATACATAAGGACTTATGTGGTCCTTCAAGAACTCATTCACCTTCATGTAAATTATATTTCATGTTTATCATTGATGATTTCAACATAATGATGTGGGTAGAATTTCTTAGAGAAAAATTAGAGTCCTTTGAGAAGTTTAGAAACTTTAAGGCCATGGCTAAAAATGAGATAGACTATAAAATAAATTGCATAAGGTGTGATAATTTAGGTGAGTTTACTTCAAAATAATTCTACGAGTTTTGCAAATAGCGTCGCATAAAAAGGAAACTAACCATAGCAAAGATTCCACAACAGAACGGTGTAGTAGAGAGAGAGCCCATAGATCAATTTAGCAGTTGGCTAGAGCCTTCATGGGAGAAAGAAATATATAATGGATATTTTGGGTTGAATCCATTCACACAACCTTGTTGATTCTAAACAAAGCATGCTTCATAAAAATGGTGATAAAACTCCATATGAGATTTGGTATGGAAAACCTGCTACAGTCAAGAATTTTAGAGTGTTTGGAAGCAAGTGTTATATCAAAAGGAACAATGAAAAGCTTGTCAAAATTGATGCAAGAGCTAATGAATGTGTTTTTCTTGGGTATTGTTATAACAGAAAGGGCTATAAATGCTACAATAAAAATACAAAGAGGATAGTTGATTGCATTGATGTTAAAGGTGATGAATGCATTGAGATAGAAGACAATTAACCTGTCAGTATTAGCTCCAATAATCCAAACAACAATGATGAAAACGATGATGAGCCATTTTCAGATTAATATGTTGAAGAAATGCTCAGTCCACAATCCAAAGATTCTGTAAGGTATGTACAAAAACACCACCCAGCTGACCAAATTGTTGGTGAATTCAACACAAGTGTGCAAACAAGAAGAATATTGTTAAATCCATCTACTCAAGCACATATACCTTTGTTATCTATGGTGGAACCAAAGTATTTTTCTTAGGCCAACCAAGATGATAATTGGTTAAAGGTCATGAATGAAGAGTTTGATCATATTGAGAAAAATCAGACTTGGGAGCTTGTTCCAGTACTAGAATATAAGAATGTTATTGGCATGAAGTGGATCTTTAGAAATAAATTGAATGGACATGGTGAAGTGGTAAGAGACGAAGAAAATCAGCAACGTTAATTTTGAAGGGATATGCACAAATTGACTAGTTTCAAGAAATTCAAGATATATTAGATGGATGTCAAATCTGCCTTTTTAAATGGAGAATTGTAAGAATAAGACTACATTGAGCAACCTAATGGTATTTTGTTGTCAGATTAGCTTGATTATGTTTGCAAGCTAAAAAAGGCCTTGTATGTTCTTAAGAAAGCCTCAAGGGCTTGGTATTCCAAGTTGGATAGTTATTTCTCAAGTGTGGCTTTATAAGAGGGGAAACTAATAGTAATTTGTATGTGAAATATAATGATGGAAAATTGTTAGTGGTGGTTTTCTATGTTGGTGATATTATTTTTTTCCAATGATTCATGTCATCTAACATGAAAGTTTTCATTTGATCTGAAGGCTAAATTTGAGATGTCTATACTTGGAGAAATTTCTTATTTCCTTGGTTTGAAGATTGCACACTATTCCAAAGGAATCTTTATCTCAAAAAGCAAGTATGTCAAGGAATTTTTGAAGAAATTAAGCATGGAGGAATGTTCTTTGGCAAGCACTCTAATGGTTATAAGTTTCAAACTCAGTAAGACTAATGAATCACTAGAGGTGGATAATATATCTATATATATTATATATATATATATATATATATATATATATATATATATTATTTATATATATTTATATATATATATATATATATTATATATATTAGATATTAGATTAATATATTTTCGTAGAATCTTATACTTGAAAGACCCAATATGATATATCATGCAGGAATTTAGTATCGTTGGAAGATTTAAATCAGCTCCTAGACAGAGTCATCTTCTAGCTACAAAGCAGAATCTCAGATATCTAAGAGAAACAATGGACTATGGACTTTGGTACCCCTATGGTAAATATTTTTTACTAGTTGTTTCTACTAATGCTAATTAAGCAAGTGAAGTAGATAATAGAAAGAGCACTAGTGGTGGTTCTTTCTTTCTTGGTGAATGTCTTATTTCATGGTTGAACAAGAAGCAAGCCTCAATTTTTATCTCTACTGATAAAGCATAATATATAACATAAACTTCTTGTTGCACTCAACCCTTATGGAGGGAACAAGATTTATAATATGTAAAAGTGATATATGATCAACCTATCTCAATCATCTATGATAATACAAGTTCCATCAACATGTCCAAAGACCCTATTTTCCATTTAAAGACAAAGCATATTCCAATCAAGTACCACTTCCTAAGAGAAAAAGTTGCTAATCAAATAGTCAAGTTAGAGTATGCACCTAAAAAATGGAAGTTAGTTGATACATTCATGAGATATCTCCCAAGAGATAAATTTGTATACTTAAGGAAAAGATTGGGAGTATTTCTTCTTACCTCCCTCCACTAGATCTTCCTAAAGAGGAAGTAAGGTAGCTAGCAAGCACTCAACATATCAAAAGGACATTGTTAGGTCCACAAGATTAGTAATATAGGGGAGATTGGTTGTAGGGGGGGCATATTAGTTTCTTTTCCATTGATGTCAAAGGGGGAGAGGTAAGAGAAGTAAGAGAAGTACACTTTGATTTTATATTGATTATGTTTTGGTGTTTCCATCAATGCCAAAGGGGGAGAATGTTAGATATAACTTGCTATTGATGGAAAAGGGAAAGATGGTTGCAAGAAAATTGGTCAAGAAGTAGAGACTTTGGAGCCATTTTCAATATATAATATCAAATCAAGTTCTCTTGAAAACTACTCAGATGGATAGAGATTAGAAATATGTTTCCAATGGTATATGGAATTTTGTAAATTGCCTTTTGGATCGAAAGATATGGTCGCTCAAAGTTATGAAGGTAAAAGTCAAATTTTGGGGACCCTCAACATACTTAGTGTCCATGTGGAAAGGTGTGTGCATGGACTATGTATGACCAAACAAAAATTTCAGTAGGGTTGTGTGCTCGACACATCACCTCGACATTTTTCAAGTCAACAGTCAAGGAAATAGCCTTGGGGTGAGGTGACAAGGTGAATGGAAGAGGTGTGGGATTGGGAGGATCCCACAACCACATCACCATGGAATATTCAAAAGGATACTCAAGGTTTTTCTCCAAGGAGGCAGATCTAGTGTAGCAAAAATGTTCATTTCAGGTATCAAAAAAAATTCTCGTCCAACCCCAAAATTATAGGCCTGCTACCCCACTTCCTCCGTACCCTTGGCCATCAAGAAAAATCAAAAGAAGACACATGACACATTATCATTGACCGCAGAAAGTGAAATGGAGCCATGGTGGAGATATGATGGCATGATGATGACAACATGACATGGAACTAATGAGGTGGTGACTACATGTAAATTTGGAATTTTTCAGGTACGCAAGCGAGTCAAAACTGGGTGACACACAACGCGGCTTAGTGAGTGGCACATGACACCCTTGCAGATATGGCATATTCATGGTAGAAACATTATCCTAGAAGAATGAACCTATAATATTTAGAGGGCGCACATGCTAAAACACCGAGGGAAATAGTTTCAGGACACGGTGGAATACAGTTGGCTAAGATGCATTAAACCAGTTGTTTTGTGATTGGTCCATGTGTGTGGGGAAAGGTGTTGGAAATACTGAGACGAGGGGTGAATCAGTATTTCTTTTTATATATATGGAACACAGAAATAGATAGCTAGAATAAATGCTTTTATTAACACAAACAGTGCAATGAAATAAATACAATATATATCTGGTTGCAATCAGTTGCCAAGCACCAACTTGGACTTTTGTGAGGCTCCAACCTCCAGAGCACCAACTATGTTTTTCCAAGGAAATAGTTCTGCACTTAGGAGCACCAACTGCCAAGGATTCCAATCCTTTCAGTTCTGAGGCTCCAACCCCGTGGGCTCCAACCCAAACCTGATATAAACTGTTTTGCTGTAGTTGTTTTCTCCCAAGCCTACTGAGCTTCTTCTTCACTCTTGTTCTCCTGCTTCTCCCGCCTCTCCTGTCTCTGCCTGAACTTCAGCTTCCTCTCACTATGATTATGCACACACTTCCACCTTTCCTTGTTTTTCCTGTTTTATGTATCCCTGATGCCTCTGGCTGTTCATTTCCACTTTCCACCAGCTCTTCCGCTTCCTCAACACTCGCTTCAGTTCCCTCTACACTGGCTCGTCCTTTGGCTTCCCTATTCTTCATTGCTTTGGCTTTTCGGTTTCCTCTACACTGGCTTACCCTTCGGCTTCTTGGCTTCTCAGTCGCTGTAGCTTCCTCTATCTCTTCGTGCTCACCAACACTCTTAGGAAACGTTGATTTAACAGTGAGGACCAAATACACAGAGCAAAACTGCTACATCTTAAAATTGTAACAAAGCCCCCCTTTCTTTTCAATGATAATAGGCATACATAGGACTTTATTGTTTAACGGACATGCCACATCCCAATCACAATCACAACCAGCTCTTGTTCAGGCCTATTAAACTATAAGAACCGTTATCATAAGACTTTTGGCCTAAAAACCCTGTGCAATACAATTATTTGAATTACACAGGAAATACACGAAAATCTGACTGAAACGCTAAAGGGTAGACTTCAAAAACATTTTACCCACATCTATAACTGCTTCGGGTCTGCAGTGTATGTCACAATCGGCAGTCATAGCTTATCGCGGTCCTGTATAGGTTGAGCCCATAACATCACCGATGGCCGATGTTGGACCCGATATAATATTGAGCTGTGTTACACTCGGACAATCGGGTCCGTGGCATATATTGCAATTGGCGCTTTTGAAGCGGCAAGGCCTTAAGATCTTTCAATATGGCGGATGCGATATAATATTAAATTATATTTCAATGTTTCAGTGGGTCCACATGTATCACAGTCATACGACATTTATATATATATTGCAAATTTTCATGTTTTAATGCACCAAAGCTTAGAGCCCGAAAAGCTTAAATACACTAACAACATGCTTCAGAACACTTTTGGTGGACTTCACTGTTTATGCACCCAAACTTATATGTTCCGTCAGGTTCGCACATATATGTCGCTGTCGGGGGTTTGGGGTGATGGCACATAACTGAACCGCCGATTATCATATCGTCAATATATATATACTTCTCCGCTCCAATAGTGTATTCCACTATAACTAAGTCTTCCGCCTCCGATAGTGTATTTTCAATATAACTAAGTCTTTCACCTCTAATAGTGTATTTGTAGTATAACTAAGTCTTCTACCTCCGATAGCTCCCAATAGCTCTATTTGCTTCCTCCAATGGCTCTGTTTGCTTCCTCCGATGGCTTTGTTTTCTTGCTCTGATGGCTCTATTTGCTTCCTCTAGCTCCTTGAATATTGCAATATTAACATCAATGACAATCTATGTGAACAATCTCCCCCTTTGTTATTGATGGCAATATTCTTCTGCTCTCCCCCTTTGACATCAATGGCAAAGGAATGCATACGGACTCCCCCTGTTGAACTGCTCCCCCTATCCTGCACCTTCTTTATGAATGAACTTGAGTGATGCTAAAGAGAAAACCCCCATCTTTTGACGAAGATGTTTAAATGCTTCTCGAGGAAGAGGCTTTGTGAAAATATTAGCTATCTACTCCTTAGTATTGATATATTCCAAGATGATGTTTTGTTCAGCGACTTGTTCACGAAGGAAATGATACTTTATTGGTATATGTTTGGTCTTTAAGTGAATCACTGGATTTTTACTGAGACTGATAGCACTTGTGTTATCACAATAGATGGTAACTAGTTGATCTATACTTGTGTTAACATCTTTTAGAGCTTCTTTCATCCATAGTATTTGAGTACAACAGTCTGCTGCAACTATATACTCAGCTTCAACTGTGGATAATGATATAGATGTCTATTTTTTGCTAAGACAGGATATTAAATAGTCTCCTAGGAAGAATGCATTTCCAATAGTACTTTTTTGATCATCTACACCTCTGGCCCAATCAACATTAGTGTATGCAGTTACAGTCAGTGTTGATATCTTAGGGTCCCAAAGACTGAAATGAGGAGTTCCTTTCAGATATCTGAGAATTCTTTTTACAGCTAACAAATGGGATTGTTTAGGTGCATATTGAAATCTTCCCACAATTCCTACTGCCTGCATTATGTCTGGTCTCATAGTGGTTAAGTACATAAGGGATCCAATTATTGACCTGCAATGAGTTGCATCTGCTGGAGGGGAGTCATCATTTTTTCTCAATTTGCAATTTGTGGTCATAGGTGTGCTCATGGGTGCGCAGTCTTCCATTCCATATCTTTTAAGCATGTCTTTAAGATATTTGTCTTGAGATATAAACAATCCTGCTCTGGTTTGAGATACTTGTAGTCCAAGGAAGTGAGATAACTCTCCTATCATTGACATCTCGAATTCTCTTGACATGTTTTGAGAAAATTCATGGCTTATTTCATCATTATTGCTAGCAAAAATCATATCATCAACACAAACAAGTGTGACTAGTAACTTACCTTCATTCATCTTTATGTAGAGATTACTTCCTGTCAGTCCCTTCTTGAAGCCTTATTGTTGTAGATAGTGATCCAATCTTTCATACCAAGCTCTGGGAGCTTGTTTCATCCCATATAATGCCTTTTCCAACTTATAGACTAAGTCTTTTCCTTTCGTTAGATCAAACCCTTCTAGTTGCTCCATGTAGACTTCTTCCTTGAGTTCCCCATTCAGAAACACTGATTTTACATCCATTTGATAGATTTTGAATCCTTTTGAGCAAGAAAATTCCAAGAACATCCTGATAGCTTCCATATGAGCTACTGGTGCAAATGTTTCTTCAAAGTCAATTACTTCAATTTGTGAATAGCCTTTGCAAACAAGCCTTGCCTTGTTTCTAATAACTTGTCCATCTTCATTCATTTTATTTTTGAATACCCACTTGGTTCCTATTATTTTTTTTCCTTTGGATGAGGTACCAGCTTCCACGTCTCGTTCTTTTCAATTTGGGACATTTCTTCTTCCATGGCTTTTACCCAATGGGGATCCTTACTTACTTGTGAAAATGTTTCTAGTTCTATTATGGATAGAAGAACAATAATGCTTCTCTTTGGTGTAATTATCATCCTTCTTCAGGTTTGCATCCCTTCATCTCCATTGCCAATAATCTGCTCTTCTGGATGATATTTCTAGAGAAACTTCATCTTTGAAGGGGTATGAGGTGGTTATTTTTCCTCTCCTTCTTCCTGATCTATTTCTTCTTCTTCAGGTTCTTCTTCTTCAATAAGAGGATCATCTTCATGTTCTTCAATTCATTTTTCTGGAAGGTCTTCATCAATCTTTACATCAATGCTTTCCACTATTTTCCTTAGTCGAAAATTGTAGCACTTGTAGGCTTTGCTCCGTGTAGAGTATCCAAGGAATATCCCTTCATCAACTTGAGAATCAAACTTTCCTGGTGAGCCATCATTGGTTTTTATGAAGCACTTGCTTCCAAAGATCTTGAAGTACTTTACTGAAGCAGGTCTTCCTTTCCATAATTCATAAGGAGTTTTTTCACAATTTGGTCTTAATTGAGTTCGATTCAAGGTATAGACAGTTTTCCCGACAATTTCTCTCCAGAATTTTGGCTGCAAGTCTACTGCTAATAACATTGCTCTTGCCATTTCTTGAACTGTTTAGTTTCTTCTTTCAACTACCCCATTTTGCTGGGATGTTCTGGCAGCAGAGAATTCTCTTTTAATTCCATGTATATTATAGAACTCATTAAATTCTTTGATGTGAATTCTCCCCCTCTATCTGTTCTGAGGCATTTAATTTTTGAGTCCTTTTCATTTTCTACAAGAGATTTTAGATTCTTAAAACAATCAAATATTTCAGATTTATATTTTATAAAATATATCCACATCATTCTAGTATAGTCATCAACAAATAAAACAAAGTACCTTTCTCCTTAGAGTGCCTGATTTCTAGTTGGTCCACATAAATCAGCATGGATGATCTCCAAGGGCTTTGATGTAGAGAGCTCCTTGGTCTTGTGGCTGGTTCTTGTTTTCTTTCCATGTTGACATGGACCACATACTCCTTGATTTGGTTTGAATAGCCTTGGGATGTCTCGTACAACTTTAATCTTGCTATATTGATCAGATTTTCGAAGCTTGTATGTCCAAGTCGCTTGTGCCACAACCAAATTTCATTTGTCTGACTCAAGTAGCATTTATTTTCTTGAATCTTGTATAAAATGTAAATGTTGTGTGGTTTTCTAACCCCATTTTCCATAAGTTCCCCTAAGGAAGAGTTCCTTATTTCATAGTCTTTGGTGTTAAAGACAACATTATGTCCTTGATCACAAATTTGGCTGACACTCAGGAGATTGTGTTTGAGCCCGTCTACTAGCAAAGCATCTTGAGCTTTTCCTTTTCCATTGATAAGAGTAGCAGTTCCTTTTCTCGCAATTCTGGCAGATCCACTTCCAAAGGACACATTTCCTTCCTTTTTTCTCAATGTGATAAACTTCCTTTTGTCCCCTGTCATGTGTCTGGAGCACCCACTATCCACAAAGCAATGATTTTTATTATTTTGAGCATATAGAGCCAGGCCACATTTATCCATGTTGGGATTCATACTACTTTATTTTCCTCTTTTGAATGGCCAGTTTTGTTTATAGTGTCCATTATTATAGCATAATGAGCAAATCAGATCAAATTTGGTCAAGGGATCAAACGAATTGAAGGTTTTGATTTGTCCTTTCCTTTTGGGGCCATATGGTTTGATTATTTGATCCTTTAGCTTTGGTGTTTCACTCTTCCAAGCCATGCAATGTCTGGCTTGATGACCAAAGTTTTTATAATGAAAACAATGTCCAAGAAACATAGTTTTGTACCTGTTATAGTAGCCACGGTTTGAGTCAAATTCCTTCCTTGGAATCACTCCCGCTTCATTCTTTGGATTTGAGATGGGCCTTTGATGGAATACTGGCTTTTATTTTCTGTAGTTTCCATGATTCGAATCCACATTCTTCTTTGGAGTTATTCTCTCTTCATTCTTTGGATCTAGGATGCGCCTTTGATGACATACTTTTTCTTCTTTTGGGTTGTTGGAAAGTGCATCGGCATAGCTTTTCGCACTATTCTTAGTGCTTGATCATTCTCCTTTAAAACCTATTCTATACTTGTAATGTTGAGGTTTTTGATTTTTTAGGATAGTCTCAAGTATTTGAGAGCTTTTCCAACCCTTTTTGACTTGCTCCAATTCCTTCCTTAGAGATACTATTTCGGCTTCACGTTCTTCGCAAGTCTCTTCTTTTTCTTTTAGATTTGTTTCCAAAAGATCTTCTCTTCTTCTTGTTTCCTCATTTTCTACCTTGAGATAAATAATTTTATTCCGTAATTTCTCATTTTCTTCACTAGCACTTATTAACAATTCATCAACATTTCCTTCTAGCCCTGATTCATCATCATTTGTGAATGTCGTGAATAATGTTTCTTGGCTTTCATCATGGTCACTTTCCTCATCTGATTTCTTTTTTATGACTACAAATTCATCCTCATTAGACTCATCTTGCTTAGAGAAGAAGTTCTTCTTATTGATCCCTTTCTTTTTGTATACCATTCTTTTAGAATTTCCTTCATCATCACTATCATGTTTATGAGGACATTTTGCAGCATAATGACCTATTTTTCCACATTTGAAGTAGATAAGAGGGTACTTACCTTTTAGCTTAGATCCTTTCTTCATCTTTCGAACAAATTGTGCCAATTCAGATTCCACATCGGAGTCATCACTATAGTCATTCCTTTCTTTCCCCTTCTTTGATTTTGAAGCCTTGAATGTTACATCTTTGGAGCTTGGGCCACCTTTTCTCATCTCATAGGCAGTGAGGATTCCATGGAGTTCATCCATATTTAGAGTATCTAGATCCTTTGCTTCTTCTATGGCACTTATTTTGGAGTCAAATCTATCTGGAAGAGATCTTAAGACCTTTTGAACAATGGTACTTTCTTCAATATTTTCGTCCAACCCTTTAAGAGAGTTGACCACTTCAACTACTCGGAGAAAGTATGACACAATATCTTCTTCATCTTCCATTTTCAGACTTTCAAATTGCCTTCTATGAGTTTGAAGCTTTTCCTTCTTGACTTTTGAGTCCCCATCATATAAGCCAATTAGCTTATCCCACATTTCTTTGGCAGAGTTACAATTCATGACTTTTGTAAACTCGGAATCAGTGATTCCACTAGTGGTGGAGTTCAAGGCTTTTGCATTTGCAATGTAGGCTTCCCTCTCATCTTGATCTATTGGAAGAGTGGGAGGAATTTGGTAGTCATTGAGATCGAAATGCCAGACTTCAGGTCGAAGGGACATTAAGTAGTAGGTCATTCTCTTTTTCCAGAAACCAAAATTAGTGCCATCGAACAGAGGAGGTCTTCCTGATGCTTCGTGATTTCTCATCATGGCTATGAATCCTTCTTCATGCTGTTAGGCTAATATGAAGAAGCTTGCTCTAATACCAATTGTTGGAAATACTGAGAGGGGGTGAATCATTATTTCCTTTTAATTGTTCTTTTTATCACCAAAGAATATATATATATGGAATACAAAAATAGATGGCTGGAATAAATGCTTTTACTAACACAAATAGTGCAATGAAATAAATACAATATATAACTGGTTGCAATCAGTTGCCAAGCACCAACTTGGACTTTTGTGAGGCTCCAACCTCCAGAGCACCAACTCTATTTTGCCAAGGAAATAGTTCTGCACTTAGGAGCACCAACTCTGAAGGATTCCAATCCTTTCAGTTTTGAGGCTCCAACCATATGGGCTCCAACCCAAACCTGATATAAATTGTTTTGTTGTAGTTCTCTGCTCCCAAGCCTACTAAGCTTCTACTTCACTCTTGTTCTCCTACTTCTCCTGCATCTCCTGTCTCTCCCTGAACTTCAACTTCCTCTCACTCCAACTATGTGCACACTCCCACCTTTAACACATATTTCATTAAAATTGGATTTTTTTTATTACAAGAACATCACTAGAATTGAGTTTTTTGGTTATTTTGAAATTATAGATCCACTATTTTATTCATAATTTAATGAAATATATGTTATTTCCTTATTTTTCCTGTTTTATGTATCCCTAATGCCTTGGTTGTTCATTTCCACTTTCCACCAGCTCTTCCACTTCGTCAACACTCGCTTCAGCTCCCTCTGCACTGGCTTGTCCTTTGGCTTCCCTCTTCTTCATTGCTTTGGATTTTTGGTTTCCTCTCTGTTGGCTTACCCTTCAGCTTCCTAGCTTCTCAGTCACTGTAGCTTCCTCTATCTCTTCATGCTCATCAACACTCCTGGGACACATTGATTTAACGGCGAGGGCCAAATACACAGAGAAAAGCTGCTGCATCTTAAAACTGTAACAGAGCCCCCCTTTTTTTCAATGATAATAGGCATACACAGGAATTCACTGTTTAATAGACATGCCACGTCCCAATCGCAATCACAATCAGCTCTTGTTGAGGCCTATTAAACTATCGGAACCATTATCATTAGAATTTCGGCCTAAAAACCTCGCGCAATACAATTATTTGAATTACACAGGAAATATATGAAAATCCGACTAAAACGTTAAAGGGTGGACTTCAAAAACATTTTACCCGCATCTATAATTACTTCGGGTCCGCAATGTATATCGCAATCAGCAGTCGTAGCTTATCACGTCCTATATAGGTTGAGCCCATAACATCACTAATGGTTGATGGCAGACGCGATATAATATTGAGCTGTGTTACACTCAGACCATTGAGTCTGCAGCACATATTGCAATCGACGCTTTTGAAGCAGCAAGGCCTTAAGATCTTTCTATATGGCGGATGTGACATAATATTAAATTATATTTCAATGTTTCAGTGGGTCCGCATGTATCGCAGTCATACGATATATATATATAATATATATATATATATATATATATTATATTATATATATATATATATATATATTATATAGCAAATTTTCAATGTTTTAATGCACCAAAGCTTAGAGCCCAAAATCTGGAAATACACTAAAACATGGCTTCGAAACACGTTTGGCAGACTTCACTGTTATTGCACTCGAACTTATAGTCCATCGGTCTGCACATATATGTCACTCGTCTGGGGGTTTCAGGTGTGGCACATAACCGACTGCATTATCATATCACCGTATATATATATATATATATAATATATATTATATATATGTATATAGTTATATTATATATATATATTAATAATATATATATATTATTATATATTATATATTATATAGATATATATATATATATATATATATATATATATATTATATATATATATATATATATATATATATATATATATATATGATACTATACTTCTCCGCTCCAATAGTGTATTCCACTATACTAAGTTCTTCTGCCTCCGATAGTGTATTTGTAATATACCTAAGTCTTCCGCTTCCGATAGTGTATTTGCAGTATAGCTAAGTCTTCCGCCTCCGATAGCTCCTGATAGCTCTGTTTGCTTCCTCTGGCTCCTCAAAAATTGCCGTATTGATATCAATGACAATCTATGTCAACAAAAGGTTCCATAGGGACACATCATCCCAAACCTTGGAAGTCCACGCTCCACAAAAGTTTCAAAGGGAGCACAGAGTTTTGTCTCTGGGTCGATAAGGCTCTAAGACACTATGGCATTGAGGTGGCATATAGTTGGAGCAACGAACCAAGTAGAGGTGCACAAGTCATGGAGAAGCAGTCCCATCAGAAAACATATGCCCCAAAGATTTACCCTAGAAGAATACAAGGGCACACCATTGATTTTAGTCGGGTATAATGATTCAATGGCTAAGGAAATTCTCAAGGACATAGTTTCATGTGCACAATGTGACCATGGTCGTGGAAGACTGATGAAAAAGATTTAAGCCCTTGGGGCTATAATGTTAAGGAGTGCCCAAGTAGGAGATTATATGTGAAGGTTTTTGTATGTATGTGGATAAGCCCTTAGAACCATCAGAGGTTTTTGTATGTATGCAAACTTTTTTTAATGTATGGGTCTTTTTTCCTTTACAAAGTAATATGGGCATGCAAAAAGGCTTATGACTATGGGCTAAGCCCTTTAGGTGATAAGCCATGAATGGGTTGGTAGTTTTGGCATGTTGTGCCACAATTTGGTGTTATGGCACTAAATTGGTAGTGCACTAAAACTGGTGTATAGTGGCATGAACGAGTTGGTAGTTATTTAGAAGCAATGGAGATATTTGGTGAAATATTTGGCATTATGGCCAAATTTGGCAGTTTACAAAATTTGGAAAGTTACAACTAAACCCTGATATTTTCCATAATTGCAAATTTGAGCAGTTTAGTTCAATTTTTCCTATAGAGACATAAGATGAGAGTTTGAATACTAATTGAATACACCAAGAGAACTAAAAAAAGTGGTATATGAGTTGAAAAGTAGGATATATGCATGAGAAAGAGCTGAAATTCACTAAACTTTCTAAAACTAAAAATATCAGCTAAATTCCTTGTAAGCATAATTGAATTTGTAAGAAGATGTTAATGAAAATGTTTCTATTGTTGGTATTTATGGTGAATTGATCAGTGATCAGTGATTTTTGGAGGTGATTTGGAGTTGTTTGGGGTATGTGATTGAGGAGGAATTAATTTTTTTATGAAAGGAAGTGGCCTTCATGATTTGAGTTTGGAAATGGAATGAAAGATGAATCAAGAAGGTCAAGAAAGTGGCAACTTGAAGATTAGGGGTTTTATCTCCTTCCAATAGTGGTTGGTAAACAATCAGGGGTTAGAGCACCTTTCAATATAAACTGATAAATTAGGGGTTCTAGCTCCCTTTAGTGGTATCTAAAAATCTAGGGGTAGTTACTCCTTTTAGTAATATCTGAAAAATTAGGGAGTAGTAGCTTCCTTTTGGCTGTAGTGAGAGAACTTTGTAGCAACTTCTAGAAGCTTTCCTTTGTTAAATTAATTGAATAAAAGTTTGAAGAATCTATCAAATATGTTGATTTTGTGATGCCTATATGAATGATTGTTGAAGTGTTTATTGGTTTCCTAGCAATTTTATACATCTGAAAGAAAATTTTAAAATTATCACAATATTGATTCACACCCCCTCTGAGTATTGTTTTGGTTTCTAACACCTCAAACCAATCCATTTTATTTCAATTCATTGCAACAACATTTTATAAAGGGACATCCTAGAAATAGAAATTTTTAGGATGATGGGCCTAAGTGAGGCTCCTTGATTTGGAAGTTTAAGGTAGGGGTCGTTACCTCCTTTGGAAAGATTGGGTAGCCTCATCTCGTAAGAATCTTATCATGCCTTCAAAATGGGTGATTGATACTTCATGTCTTTGTTTCCAAATATGAGCTATCTAATTTTCCTCATATGAAATGTCACAGGCTACTTTGATTTCCCCTAGATTGAGATATTTTTCTCTAACACATAGAGGAGTGGAAAGTTATTCTTCCATTTTTATTTTTAACCTCCTCTTCCCTCATCTCATCATGCCTTAAACAAGATTATAAGGCCATGAGTTGCACATCCTCTACACAGAATTTGGTTCCCAAGAAAGTGATTTGTAACACAATGTTGTGGAGACAAAATTCACACAACTTGACCTTTTTTGAATCTATGTTATTGCTTTGGCATGCCTTGATAAATTCTTTAGGAATTTTAATTTTGAACTCTAATCATTGAGTTAGGTTGAAACTATAATATTTATATCATTATTCCCTTAAAAGGAAAGTGCAAATCTTAGATAACTATATGTAGTTGAATAATTCTATAGATAAGTGTGTCCCAATCCCTAAGGAGAACTCCATGGATGTGATTTTACTATCACTGGCTAATATTATCCCTTTCTCATGCACCAATTGTTGTTTAAGCCACTATTTTTCTTTCTCAAGTTGTTCTTTGTTATTTTATTCCTCTATATTGATTATCATTATATTTTTTTTAACTAATGCATTTTGTTTTGCATCCTTTCCACATCCTCTACTCCCTTATCTAGTGCAATGTTTTCCCATTTATGGGTCTATATTTTTTCCTTCTCAATTTTTAGAATAGCATGAGGTGGGAGGTGAATAGGAAGAAACCTTCCTATAGTTGATGACCCAATAACCTTCAAAATATCTTGTTGTAACAATTATTTCTCTTCCTTCAGAAGATCTTCCTCCTTAGATAATTTAGGTGATTTTGTAAGGGGTTCCTAAGCCTACTTAGTGTCTCCTCTTGGAATTAATTTAATTTTAGGTCCATTTCTTCTATGAATTTGAGGTTCAATTTCAGGCACTTTTGACCTTTGTTCGGGCTTTGGTGTTGTTCCCATTTTGACAAATATTACTGCAATTTCCTTCTCAAACACCTCCAACATTATCTTCCTTTTGTTTAGATTCTATTTACAAAGTCCTGCCTATTTTTTTTGTCTTTTCTCTTTTCTATGATTTCAATACTTGTCCCTTTTTAAGTCTTTCTTTGTTTCTATGAAATCTTGCATATCCATGTGTACCAAACTAGTCTATGAAACATAATGTTATAGACTCTTTATAGCATTAAAAACAATAAATTTGATAATCCGATGATGGGATAAGGCTTCATTCTTTCCTCCCTTGAATTTGTTGTTCATCTCATTTAATAACTACAATATAAAATAAGGGACACTTAAGGTCTTCGTTGGTTGAAGCTAGGAAAATTTCCTAAGTTGATGTAAGAGTCTAAATAGGTATGCATAAACCACACTGAGTCATAGGAGATATAATTGAGCATGTGTAGGCTACTACCTTCCATGGTGCTAGTAGGTTCTCTTATCTCACTCCATTCTTGTATTCTATGTCCTCTTCATGGTTGAAGAATAACTTCTTATTGGAAAGAGTGGTTTCTTTCCTTTCTTTTTTGTCCCATGGAAACCCTCTTGGGATCCCAATGTTGTTTTGATAATTTTTTGTTCTTCATTAAAAAAAATCTAACCACTTCAATATAGTTACATACTCACATCCCTTGCAAATCTATACATTTAAGGAAAATTATACAACAATGTCACCATCATAGCCCCTTAGCTTCTCAAAGTGGTCTAGGCAATTACTTCTTTGAAAAGTCTCCACCACCTTAGGGTTTTGCTAGACCCTTGTGGGGTCTGTGGGCTTGCTTCCATTGAACCTTCCCCCAATTGTTACCAAAAAAATTTCGGGTTATCTTACGTGGAACATATTTTTTCTTTTGAGAGAATTGAAGTTGTAAATGGTTTCTTGTAGGTTAATTTTCAGTCCAAATAACCTTGATAAACTCAATCTAGTGAGGGTCACTAGCCTAGGTAAATATAACTACAATGAGTGTTTCAAACATATTATTTCACAACAAATATTGAACAAAGAAATTTATAAATCAATTGTTTGATAGAAATTTCCAACAATGATTCTAATAACCACAAAAGATCATTTTTTTTTAAATATGCAGTTTTGAAAAAAATTGAACCAAATTTCTCCCCTAGGTAGTATATTCTCCTTCTTTTGAATTTCTTGTAATGTTGTCTATAGTTTCTTCTAGAAGGGCTATGCTATTTTAGCCTGTAGGAGGACTTTGTTTTGGTTGTAGCAGACTTTGATGACTTCAAATAGGGGTTTTTCACTTGCATGCAAGAAATGGTTGAAGGTAAGGTGATGGGTTTGTTTAAACTTGGTTTGGCATGCAAATTTGCATTCATATCTTTCATTATTGTCTTGTCCTTAACTGTAATCACACTTCATTTACTTTACACTTAACATTCCCTAGTCATCATTAGCCAATGATGTGATGTTTCTTGCTCATGATTGAAGTCTTGTTATTAACTATAAGGACTTATTCAATCACATTGCATCCCCCTAAGTGCTATATTCTCCTTTTGTTGTGCTTGTTATTATGTTATTTGTAGTTTCGTGTAGGAGGATTGTCTCCTTATGGCCTATAAGAGGATTGTGTTTTGGATATAGCATACTTTAATGAATTTGACAAAGGAGAGTTAATTTTCATGCAAGAAGTGGTTGAAGGAAAGGTGATAGGTTGGTTCAAACTTGTCTTAGTGCACAAATTTTGAAATAATATCTTTTACTTTTATCATGTCCTCGAATCCCATCACACTTCACTTAATTTCCACTTAACTTTGGTTGGTCAACATAGGTTAGTGATGTCATGACATTTTCTCATTATTGTAATATCATTACTGATTAGATAGATTTATTGGGTCACATCATCTCTTTCCATAGCACATAGTAGTTAAGGCTTGTCTCAACTAGGGTTTAGTGTGAGTTTTTTTGTGTTTATTTTAAAAAAATGATACTTTTATGATAAACCTTGTTGCCTTGTTGGGGCCTGACCTAGGTTCAGAGATGATTTAGCCAGACAAATCCCGGTACTATTGGCCCTTTTGGCAACAATCCGCGAAGTGCGGACTGAGGTCTCACTCGAACTAGTATGGGAGGTTACTAGAACCAGGTTTCCACACCCTAGGGATGTCTGATGGGTTCCAAGTTGTTCGAGGTTTGACCCTGCGCGCACGTCACTACGCGCAATTATCAGTACTTCGCAGCCAGTGATGCTGCCTTTGCGCAGCCCTACTTGAGGGCCGAATAGTGTTATTACCCAAATCCTTGCTAGTAACCCAATTTTAGTTGATTAACTTAGCTTATATGTATGCTTTCATTTATACTTACCAATATTCACCATTCATACAACAACACACAGTAAATAAATAGTATAATTGCAATTGATATCAAACATCTAATAACATAAGAACAAGTACACAGAATTCAGATAAACTTCTCTTTATTATTATTCTTCCTTGGTTACAGACTTGGCTTTGCCCTGTGCACTCAGCTGCAGGGATCTGCACACTTAGCTGCAGACTCTACTAGGCCTCTGCGCACTTAGCTGCAGAGCCCCTTCCTACTACTGTGACCCAAGATACTAAACTCTTGCTCTATGCTTGCTATTCTTTTGACTCCATCCATTTGTTTTCTCACTACTTTACAACTTAGAGCCTCACTCTATTTATATAATCCCATGGTCTGTGAACCATGGGTAGGCTGTCACTATATTCAAAACATAGGGCGGACAGCCCTATGACGCTAACATACAATTCGTGCTCCATGCCCACAATTCGCGATTTTTTTGCAATAATATGACTCAAAACTTGGGCTTTGAGCCCCAAACCATGTTGTGGGGGGATTCCATGCCCAACAGGTCCCAACACAAACATCGTGACTTGCCCACAAGTCACTCTGTTGGCGCAAAAATCTTGGCGCGGAGTCCCTCCAGCTAGTCCCAAACGGTCTTAACGTCTGTCGTGCACTGCGCTGCTGCTTGCTGAACCTGTTGCATTCATTCCTCCATGTCTAAATTGTGTCCTTACCTTTGTACCGGTATCTGCTCTGTATGTTTAGAGTCCCACACCCTTGTCCAGCTCCTCGAGTCGCGAAGATTGTGCTTCGGCCGGTTAGTCAGATAGTCGGCCCACCCATGTAGGGCTTCAAGCGGCTACCATTTACTTTGCCTGGGAAGGGTTCTCCATTTAGTTTGACTAGCTGGACTGTGCCTCTGTTTGTGACCTCCTTGACCACATATGGTCCCAGCCAGTGCATTCTAAATTTTCCCATAAATTTTTCAATCTTACTGTCATACAACAGCACTAAGTCATTGACCTTGAAGGTGTGCAACTTGATATGGTGGTCGTACTAGGCTTTTTCACGCTACTTTTGTACCCATTGATGAAATATAGCCAAAAATCCAGCCAAATCTTGGCAATGGAACCATTTGTTGGCTTATTGGGGCCTGACCTAGGTTTGGAGATGATTTAGCCAAACAAATCCCGGTACTACTGGCCCTTTCAGCAACAGTCCATGGAGCGCGGACTAAGGTCTCACCCGAAGTAGTATGGGAGGGTGCTAGAACCAGGTTTCTGTACCATGGGATGTTTGAGGGGTTCCAAGTGGTCTACGGTTTGACCCTGCGCGCACTTCGCTATGCACACTTATCAGTACTTTGCAGCCGGTGATACTGCCTTCACGCAGCCCTACTCGGGGGCCGAATAGTGTTATTACCCAAATCGTTGCTAGTAACCTGATATTAGTTGATTAAATTAGATTATCTGTATGCTTTCATTTATACTTACCAATATTCACCATTCATACAACAGCGTGCAGTAAATAAACAGTATAATTTCAATTGATATCAAACATGTAGTAACATAAGAACAGATACACAGAAGTTAGATAAACTTCTCTTTATTATTCTTATTCCTTGGTTACAGACTCAACACCGCCCTACGCACTCAGCTACAAGGGTCTGTGCACTCAGCTACAGACTCTACTAGGCCTCTGCGCACTCAGTTGTAGATCCTCTTCCTACTACTACGACCCAAGATACTAGACTCTTTCTCTATGCTTGCTATCCTTTTGACTCCATCTGTTGGTTTTCTCACTACTTTTCAACTTAGAGCCTTACTCTATTTATACAATCCCATGGTCCGCAGACCATGGGTAGGTTGACACTACATTCAAAACTTAAGGCGGACAATCTATGACTTTAACATACAATTCACTCTCCGCGACCACAATTCCCGAAGTTTTTACAATAATATTACTCAAAACTTGGGTTTTGAGCCCCAAACCATGCTGTGGGGGGATTCCATGCCCAACAGACCTTGCATGAAAACTAAATGGAACTACATGATAATATGAGTAAAGATTAAATGCAATAGAAAATTGGTCTTAACTGAACATAGATTTTTCTTCTTTGGAGTGGATAAAGTTGTATTAATTTTTGTTTGACATCATTGAAGACATGGCTTTCTTGTTTTCTTGTAGAAATGTTGGTAAACGAATTTTTTTTTTTGCTAAGTGTGAGTAATGCAAGAGAATCTCTTCAAGTCAATAAGACCTTGGAGGTCTTGCAACATTTACTAAAGGGAGTGAGTTCTCTTAATTTAATTTAGGTCAAATTTATGTAATTAATGTTATAAATTAAATAACTAAGCAATGGAACACATAGAATATTGTGGAAATACAAACATGAAAAAATCATAGAACAAGAGAGACACATATATACGTGGTTCACACAATTTGGGTTATGTCCACGGAGAAGCAACCAATCCTTCCTTTTATATTATCTAGGACACTGAAGGGATACAACCTACAACAAATTCATTGTAACTTCCTCTTCTCTATAACACAGTCTCCTCTCTTTTATTCGCATAGAATAATACACAGATGCAATACAATTCCCTCATATAAACTGAGGGTTTCATCTAGGGAAAAAATCCCTAAATTAGCATAACTTCTACTGTCATATAATTTGCCTAATGAATGGCCCAGATTGATTGTGAAATTACAATATTTTACAAGGAATTTTTTTTTCTCTATTTTTCACTTTGGGAATGTTTTCATCCTCCCTAGACCCCCCTTGAAGCACTAGTGGGGGGAAAGCCCCACCCACACCCCCCCCCCCCCCTATTAGGAACTAGGATCCAACCATGACTAAAAACAAAACGTCTGAATCAAGAAGATAATCAGGTTACACACCCAGCAATTAAAATACAAGTATTTAAATTTCTTGTTGAAGTATGGATTTATTTAGGAAACAAGGAATCATTCCCTCATTGGTATGTAATATATTAATTAAGAGAATTGTTGAGGATTTAAAGGTTTTAGGCTTATATTTGATATTTTCCTTTTATGGAAGATTAGATCCACCTTTAGTTGATCTTAATAGACCATCATTGTTGTACATAATTGATATTTTTAAATGAAAGTAGGAAATATCAGAAGTATAGAGGAGAGAATAGTAGAAAGAAGATAGTGGAGAGGATAAGTGACAAAAAGAGGTTAGAGAGAAGAGTGGAGAGGGCCAATAATCATGTAAATCAATGTATATTGTACATTTCCTATGTCAATGATATGGTAGCAAATATCTTGATTTTTAGTTAATATTCGATAATGGGTTGTCGAATCCTCTGTCTCTATGTCTTTATATATGTGTGTTAATCCTTTATGTCTATTCTGTTTGCATGCTAATTATGTAATTGAGTATAAATAGTTCATTTTTTATATTTCTCTTAGGGAGGGAAGCATTACATATTAATGAATGCATATGGCAAGTTGAGTAACCTCTGTCAATAGAAGGTTTATATTGGCTCTTTCGTTAGAAGTGTTGTTTCAGGGCTTAGCTCTTATTAAATTCGATAATGATATAGCAAAGGACTTAGTTAAAATCTCAATATAGCGTTTCTCATCAACAGTAGTTAAAATTGCCATCGTGTCAAAGTTCTTCCTAACTTGGTTCTATCCCAAGTCTATGGGTTTTGTAGCGAGATTTTTTTATATTTAGGAAGTATTATTACCAGGGTCTCACTAAGCACTAAGTACTTTTCCATCCATGGACCCTTGGATGGGCTAATGAATCCAACACAACAAAGGCATAATAAATCAATACCAGACCTTAAATAAGAGTATTAACACTTGTTTAAATGGGCATATGATGTGAGACCCACATCTAGGACCGCCTCTAGTTATCTGGCCTCAATCCTGATCCACCCCTTTAACAAGTTTGAAACTCCAAGAATGATATGAATCCTAGGCAACTAGATCCACATTCCACCTCCATAAAAACTTTAATATGGCGCAGACCCACATTGAATTTTAAAACAACATCTGTTCATTTGGCACCACTAAGGAGTATATATTATTGGGATATCCAGATCCTTCAGATCTTAGATACAAACACTAACAGAGGAGATTCGGGCGAAGAGTAAATAAAACCTTGGGGAAGCATCATACCACCAGATCAAGGTAAGAGCTCAAATATTATGAGAGTTAGAGTTTAGTGTTTAATTTTATCATAATGGGAAAGTTTCATTAGATATGGGCTAAAGGCTCAGTGCCTTTATATCTAATCCATCGGTTCAAAGCCTTGGTCATATGAATTAATTTGAGTTAAGCCTAGGTACCTAGGGCTTTATAATGTGAGGTTTGAATGAGAGATTTTGCATTTTTTTTTTTATTTTGGCTCTTTCAATGAAGCTTGAAAAAATTTGTGAGTATGGGATATTGAAAATCGAACCCTATTCATAGTTAAAGGGGATTCATAAAATATCCCACAATGACATCAAAGGGAACGGGCGGGTTAGATCATTTTGAATGAGAGAGCCACCATGCAAGTATGAGTTAAGGATGTCACAACTGACATCAATGAGTCGTACCCTTAGGGTTTTCTATTCAAAAGATAGAGGCCTATAAATAAACATACGGTGATCAATAGTTTTTTAGTATTCTTGTAGGTTTCTTGAAGAAATATAGGAACATGGTAGGGAATATTATAAGTGGCCACCCAAATGATGAAATTATTGTTTGAGAAGCTAGAAAAAATGTTGAAAAATGTCAGATGGATGAAAATGATGATGAAGAGAAGGTAAGATTATATTCTAATAAGATTTATGGTATGATATGGTGGTATGATGAGTTGGTAGTGTGGTATGATATTATGATATGCTGAGTTGGTAGTGTGGTATGATTAACTTGCGAAAGAAATGATAGAGTTATGAAAATAGAAATAATGGTAAATGAACTATTGAAATACCTTTTCTGTTGGTGAGATCAATACTTTTGGTAACCTCATTATTTTCTCCCTTATATCTAGATTTTTTCTTTATCGGTGTTTCTTTTTGGCTTGGTACTAAGATGGTTTGTATTTTTTGGTTGCAAATTCTTCATGGGGGTACCTACAAACAAGAACAAAAAAATTATAATTTTGTTTCTCTTTTGTTCCTTTTTTTTCTATTTTTCCTCTCTTTTTCTATAGGGTAATGGTTCCATCTTTGATATTCACCTTTTACTTGCTCTATCAAGGCTAAAAATGTTTTCCTGGTAGAAATATTTATTGTAAACTAAAAGCTTCCTCAAACATGTTTTCAACTAGAAGTTTCTATTAGGTTCCTTAATGAGGTTTTCACCTAGGTATTTATTATTTTTTCTCCTCTTTCTTTATTTTAGGGTTTGAGTGGATCGAGAGAATTTCTAATTTTAGTCACATACAAATCCTATTTCTTAACTTTCTATGTAAATTATTCTTTTTCAAAGGATTTTTGTAAATCATAATCCTAAAACCATTCACCAAACGTGACATTTTTTCTTCATGTATGGTTCTAATTTTAACAAAGCCATCACCATAATATTTTCCAATAATGTATGGTCCCATACATTTGGTGTCATAAGTTTTCCTTTGAAATCCTTGAAATTAGAATCATATAGCAATGTTCAGTCTACTTCCTTGAAATTCCAAGTTTTAACACACTTGTGATGCAAAATTTTCTTTTGCATCTAGATTATTTCAGTGTATAAGATAGCTTGAATTATATTTTCATCCAAAGCGTTAAATTATTACTTATCTATTCTTGTGCATTTTATAGATCCATATCCAATTATGATATTGTCCATGGAAAAATCTAATTTAATTGGTAGCATGGTTTTCTTGCCATAGATTAATGTGATCCCCTACAACTCCACTCCACCAACTCTGAAATATTTGAGTCTAAAGTCCATCATACCTCGCAGGTACCTCAGCACTTGCTTCACTACCACCCAATGAACCTAATTTTCCTCCACCATGAATTAGCTAAGTATGCTCATAGAAAAATAAATATTCAATCTATGGTTGACCATATACATCAAGGAACCTATTAGTTTCCTATACAATGTGAGATCCACCAAATCACCCTCATAAGAACTCACCTTCTTCAAGTTATTCCATCCTAAATATTTTCAAGATCTCAATGTTTGTAGGCTAAATTGTCCTATTTTTTAACCTCTATCCTACTCTAGACACATGACCTAAACCTTTGTTTTAACCTAGGAATCTATTCATTCTTGTATCTTTTTCTAAAATATTGCACATTTCGACACCCTATTTGTATTTTCATATTTAAAGGCTTATCATGGACTTAATTACTTACTTATGGATTTTATACCTTTAATTATCCTTGCAACTAATATTTGTCTTTGCTAAAGTATTTGATAAACAAATGCATTAATCGTTGTGATAGAATGGTCGAGTGTAGGTAGGATTCCCGCACCAACTGGCAGATTCCTGCACTCTCGTGACAACTCATTGGTAGGATTCCTATTCCAGCTGGCAGATTCATGCACTCCCGTGACAACTCACCAATTGACGTGTATCTTTGGTAAAGGATTAGTTGACCTCGAGTTGGACTCGAAGAGGGAGAGAAATCAGTTGATTGAAGATCGTGACCTTGACCAAATATCTTAGATTAGCATTTTGTAAATAGCCGAAAGGCTTAGTTAAGCTACTGTTATGATTTCGTTACGGTCATAGGCCTGAAGGCTTGTATATAATTCAAAACTCTCATAAGAATGAAGGAGTGATGCTAGGGTAAAATTTGGCTAAGAGATTGTAATTATTTTGGAGTATCACCTCTCTGGGCTGGATCACAGATTCAAGTTGTATTTTTGCTTTTGAAACTAATATAAAGGAATGTGCTAGTATGCAGTTTCATTTTCCATTTGCATAGCGATGAATATTTGACCAAATACGTTTCTCGATTTCTTAACAGGGAAACAAGTTGATTGGCCAGGGCCTGACCAACCCAACTCGTTCTCCCTTTCTTTAAAGGTGTGTCAATTTAATTTAAAGTGCAGGCATGAATTTTTTATTTACTTATGTTTTCATCACAAGTTACAGATTTGATTTCATTTACAGTTATTATGTTATGGATCCATGGTCTGTAGGCTTAGAAGTATTTTATTTCAATTTCCATAAGATTTCCTTTTAATGTTTGATTTCATTTCTGCAAGATCGATACAAGAACGTTGCCTGTACAAGTGCATTTCTGGTTCTGCAAGTTGATTTCATTGGTTCAGTTTTGCAAGTCATTTACTCCTTTCCTTTCACAAGAGTTCTTTATTCCTTCCTGCAAGATTGATGTTTATTTCTAAAATAAGGGCATTATTAATATCTGAGGTTTCACTTAATATTTAATTTTGTTGTGATGAATATGGAATAAAAGGTGTAGTAACTTACAAGTTTGTGATTGCACTGAACACTTTCGAAGAAAGGATTGAATTCCATGACTAATTATTAAATGAACCTTCTGAGTTAAAACATAAAAAAGCATATCTAAATTACATGCACAACTATCTCAAGAAAAGCCTGTTTACACAACCAGATAATTTCCGTAATTACATGAAACAATTTTCTGGTTTAAAGAAAGATTTACTTTAACTTTTGAAAATCATTTCCTGTCTACAATATAAGTTTGGTTGAGGCATATTTCTCCTTGTGAGAACTTACTTTCAAATTATGTTTTCTTTGCACTCTATTTCACTTAACACACTTTAACACATATTTCATTAAATTTGGAATTAAATGATGAATATAGAATTTCAAAATAACCAAAAACGCAATTCTATTGATGTCATTGTAATAAAAAATTCCAAATTTAATGAAATATGTGTTCTTTTTATTTTTTGAAAGTAATATAGAAACCAAGAGCAGAAATATTGATTATTTAGTGCAGGAACCTCAGATCCAATACAAGATCAGAGTGTTCTAGCCCGGAGATTTAGAACTCCTACACGAAGGTCATAAATTCAATACAAGTAAAAAAATCCTTCTGGTATCTAAACCTCATTCCAGTGAAGGCACAATGTTTTGGGACAGGAACATTGTTGTAGTACAAGAATAACAGTTTAGTGCAGGAAAGAATACCTTTAAAGAAGACAGATACACTAAATAACTTATTTATCACACTATCTCACTGAAGGTAAATATAAAGGGTCATTTCATGAGTTAATATTGTTCACAATGAATTGACAATCCAATTTAGTTTTTGCAAAAGTACTTTTCATTTATTCCAGCACCAGACTTTCTTTGAGTATCAATTGCCGCTCGATCATCATTTTTCTTTCGATTCTGTAAATTTTGTATTTAAGAAGTAGGAATACAATTAGATAAGGTTCATATCATTTCTTGGCATTTCCTATGCTACACCTCGAAGTGTATGAAACCCTTGGTTGAGAAATTAAGTGTTGAAAGGATCTTGCTAAATTGCAATTCCTGCACCCAACATTTTGGCATCGTTGTCAAGGAGGCGTTTCTAAAGATTGGTAAGAACTTTCTTGTTTTATTTCCTTTGCAGTAGGGGTAAGTACGCTTTTATTTTTTATACAATGTGCTTCTATTGTTGAAGGATTTTGTAGTTCCAAATTATTTATTCATTTGCAGTATTTGATTTAAGATTCTTTTTTTATAAATTTAATTTTTTTTTCATTTTTGGATTTTATTTTAAGATGAATGCCTAAAAGGGCTAGAGGACTGAAGCCCAATAAGGGTCGAGGGAACACCGATAAATATGAAACATTTTCTCATATTGGACCTTCTTTTGCAAGTATAAAGTCCAAACAGAGACAAACTCATCATGCAAGAACTATCAACTTAGATTCTGGAAACAACGGTTCAGGTGTGACACAACCCAAGAAGGGGAAGAAGGAAGCTAGTGGTGCTCTAGAGACCAATTTGAGCCATAGTCAACCATCTCACTTTAACGGGAGTGGTTCGATCAAGGGAACAAAAATGGCAGAGCACGAGGGTCATGTTGAGGGGACTGGTGAGAATCAGGTAATTCATAAACAATCCACCTTTGTATTTCCAATAGTGGATCCTGAAATAATTACTCAAATGAATAACATTCTGTTGTCGGCTCTCCCTCATTTCTATGGCAAGGTGCACGAAGATCCTAATTATTTTCTTTTTTATTTTGACAGCCTATGTAGAAGCTATGATTACTCTTCAGATGCCTAGAAATTAAATTTATTCCCTGCCACTCTCAAGGACTCAGCCTTGCGCTTGGTTCATGGGACTCAGTGGGAGAAATATAACTTCTTAGGACCAAATGAAGAGGGTGTCTTTGACTAAATACTAGGAATATTGTAAAACTAGAGAAATGCAGGATGAGATCTTTACCATTGTGCAAGGTGATGATAAGACCTTAGAGGATTACTTAGAGAGATTTTTATACATCCTCCAAAGGTCAAAACATAAATTTGACATAAGTACTATCAAAACCTTATTCTTACGTGGGCTTACTGAAGATTCCGGGCATAATTTGAATTTATTAGTTGAAGGGGATATTTCTCAGAAATATTTTGATCAAATTTGTGACTTGTGCAGGAATTTTTCAAGGAATCAATCTATATCCAATAGAGGAAATCAAAATAAAACTAGTACACTTGGATCTACAGATGCTATGATTATTGGTTTGGAGAACAAAATGGACAATATGAAAATTGAGATAATGAATATTGTTAGCAAGAAAATATACTCTTTAAAATTTCAGCAAAAATTGGTAGATGAACAAGAGTCTTTGTATATTTTTTGTCCTAAATGTAGGAAAAGGCATCTTTTAAGAGAATGTGTTGCTGATTTAAAATGTGTGATTTGTGCAGAAAACCATGCCACCGATAAATTCCCCTCCATACTAGGATTAAAATTTGTATTTATAGGGGATAATTCCGAACTTGAACCATTACATGCTATGGGAAAATGGAGAAATTGGCCTCAGATAGGTGCAAGTATGGTTCCTGAAGCTTCACCACATGTTTTTGCTCATAATGCACATCCATATTCCTATTATAAAACTCAACACTCTCAACCTTAGCACCATGGGAACCATTATTAGTATGGGCAACCCCCTCAATCTTGGCAACAAGGATGGAGAGGGTCAAACCATTCACATCGGTCCTATCCTACACAGATGTTGTCATATCCTCCTACACATGCACCTCACCATATGTCACAACCATCCTTTCCTCCCTTACCTCAACAAAGTCAACCAATGCCACCATTACCTTTACCACAACCTTTTCGACCACCACAATTGCCTGCTCAACTAGTACCAAATCCTAATAATAAGGTGGTGCAATCGATATGCTTTATTAAACCACCCCCTTCTCCCATTCATCAAACCTTGCCGGTTGGGATACATGAGCTTCAATTGAGATCGGGAAGGGTAGTTAAACCAAAAAACAAAAAAAAATACATGGTGATCATTGAGGAGAAAAACAAGGAGGAAACTCATGGTCATTCGAATGACAATGACACCATTCATCCCATTCCCACACCATTACAGTAACCATCTTCTTCAAACCGGCCTCCCTACCGAGAGAGGCTAGTTATGGAGAGGAGTGACCCTGAGTCCAGTCTGGCTTCTGAGCAAAGAAATATTTGCATAAAGGTAACTTTGCTTCAAGCTATTAGAGAGATCCTCATCTGCAAAAAGATCATTAGGGAAATCTATCTCAAAAATCCAGGGAGGAAGAGATCAAAATCTCAGACCATTCAATTTTTTGGCTAAGAAGCTAAGTTAATGACAGGATGTGCACAAATGGAAAAGTATACCAATCGTGGAAACCCAGTTGTCTCTGTTCAAATAGGTGGTATCCTCGTCCCCAATGTGTTAATAGACCTGGGTGCATCCATCAATGTCATGAATAGGAAAACCATGGATTAGCTTGGGTTGGTCCATATTCATCCTACCCCTACTGTGCTTGAACTTGCAGATAGATCAAAAATCAAGCCAAAAGGTGTACTAGATTATGCGGTTGTCTCCATAGACTCTTGGGAATACCTCGCTGACTTTATTGTCCTTCAGCCATAAAATAATGTGGGTGGACATCCCTTGATTCTGGGGCAGTCATGGCTTGCCACAACTGATGCTTACATTGGATGTCGCTTTGGTGATATGTATATTTCACATGGAGACTCTAGGAAGAAAGTCACCTTATCCCTACCTGCTAGATCTATTCAGGAGCTGAAGGACACTTTGTGGTTAGATTATGACAGCGGTGATGAGGAGACTCAGCCTATTTCTTTGATCCACCATCATACAAAGTCTACCCAGGAGAGTGAATTACAAGATTTCTTGAATAATTTGGACACAATTCTAATTTTTGACATGTTTCGTCAAATATTTAGTCCATATTTTCAAGAAAATTTTGATTCTCAACCTTCCTCATCACCAGTCTTAGTAGCATCTTCCTGCACTCTTCAGCCCGAGACTACTCTTGTTGAAATTAGTCCAGGAAAATCCTTACATATCAGTTCATACCTAGAATCATCTCAATGAGAGAAGCTTGTTGATTTGTTGTGTGATCACCTTGATGACTTTGCATGGAGTTATGAGGACATGAAAGGCATACCTCTTGAAACTTGTACTCACCATATTTATATTTAGGAGGGAGCCCGACCTGTACGTCAACCCCAAAGGTGCATGAACCTTGCGCTAAGATATTTTGTGAAAGAATAATAACAAAAACTCTTAGATACTAACTTTTGTAGGTTTTAACCCTGTACAGAAATTACCTGCATACGAATTCTAAAACAAAGAAAATAAACAATGCGAGAGCATAACACATAAAACACATATGCACAGAGATTTT